>PVKA01054393.1:0-10784 GCA_004027165.1 Ctenomys sociabilis
CCCTTGTGCTTGCCAGGGAAGCACTTATTCCACTGAGCCATCTCCCCAGCCCCCTATACCATGTTGATTTTATCACAGTGGGTTTGTAGTATAATTTCAAGTCAGGAATTGTGATGCCTCCTGTCTTGTCTTTATTGGCCAAGATTGCCTTTGCTATTCTAGGTCGTTTGTGGTTCCAAATAAATTTTAGGAATGATTTCTCTAGGTCTGGGAGGTATGTTGGTGGCAGTTTGATAGGGATTGCGTTAAATCTGTACAGTAATTTTGGGAGTATGGCCATCTTCACGATGTTGGTTCTTCCTCTCCAGGAGCATGGAATATCTTTCCATTTTCTGAAATCCTCTATAATCTCTTTTCTTAGGGTGTTATAATTTTCAGTGAAAAGATCTTTGACTTCCTTGGTTAAGTGAATCCCAAGATATTTCATTTTCCGCGGTGCTATTGTAAAAGGTATTGTTTCTATTGTTTCCCTTTCAGTGTGCTTGTTATCTGTGTAGAGGAATGCTATTGACTTTTGAGTATTGACTTTGTATCCTGCTATGCTACTGAATTTCCCTATCAGTTCTAGTAGTTTCTTGGTGGAATTTTTGGGGTCTTTCAAGTAAAGTATCATGTCATTTGCAAATAGTGATAATTTAACTTCTTCTTCACCTACTTTTATTCTTTTAATTTCTTCCTCTTTTCTAATGGCTGTTGCTAATGATTCCAGAACTATACTGAATAGGAGGGGTGATAGAGGACATCCTTGTCTTGTACCTGATTTAAGAGTAAAAGATTTCAGTTTTTCCCCATGGAGGATAATATTAGCGTTTGGGTTGTCATAGATGGCTTTTATCAAGTTAAGGTACAGTCCATTTATTCCAATTTTCTGTAGTACTTTGAACATGAATGAGTGTTAGACTTTGGCAAAAGCTTTCTCTTCATCAATTGAGATAATCATGTGGTTTTCAGATTTCAGTCTATTAATATAGTGTATTACATTTATAGATTTTTGAATATTGAACCATCCTTGGCTCTCTGGAATGAATCCTACCTGGTCATGGTGTATGAACTTCTTGATGATCTGCTGTACTTTATTTGCCAGGATTTTGTTGAGTATTATTGCATCTATGTTCATGAGGGAGATTGGTCTATAGTTCTCTTTTTTAGTTGTGTCTTTCCCTGATTTTGGAATCAGTATAATACTTGCCTTCAGAAATGATTTTGGGAGGACTTCTTCCTTTTCAATTTCACTGAAGAGTTTGAGGAGTGTAGGGATTATATCTTCTATAAATTTCTTGTAGAATTCAGCTGTGAATCCGTCAGGACCTGGACTTTTCTTTGTTGGTAGGCTTTTTATTACATTTCGTTATTTTGTTGGCTGTTATTGGCTTATTGAGAGTTGTTATATCTTCTTGATTGAGTTTTGGTAATTTGTACCTTTCAAGGAATCTGTCCATTTCTTCTGTGTCTTCTATTCTGTGAGCGTAAAGATTCTTGAACTAACTATTGATAATCTTCTGAATTTCTGCTGGGTCTGTGGTGATTAACCCTTTTCATTCCTTATTGCATGTACTTCAATTTTCTCTTTCATCTTTTTGATGAGGTTGGCCTAGAGGCTTATCAACTTTATTTAGTTGTTCAAAGAACCAACTTTTTGATTTGTGGATTCTTTGAACTGTTTTCTTCATCTCAATTGAATTGATTTCTACTCTAATCTTTATTATTTCTTCCCATCTTTGCACTCTGGGTTTCATTTGCTCTTCTTTTTCTAGATGTTGGAGGTGCAACATTAGGGTGTTTATTTGTTCCCGTTCTGTTTTCCTAATGTGTGAGTTCATAGCTATGATTTTCCCTCTAAGAATTGCTTTCATCGCATCCCATGAATTTCAGTGAGTTGTCCTTCAATTTTCATTGAATTGTAGATATTGTTGAATTTCTTGTTTAATTTCTTCTGTGACACATTGATTGCTGAGTAGGGTGTTGTTTAATTTCCATGAATCTAGTGAGTTTTTCTGGTTTCTTTTGTCATTTAGTTCCAGTTTCATTGCACTGTGGTCAGATAATATGCATGGGATAATTTCTGTTTTCTTGCATATACTTACGCATGAACTCTGGACTAGTATGTGGTCTATTTTGGAAAATGACCTGTGTGCAGCTGTGGTTGGGTGGCACACTCTGTATATGTGTACCAGGTCCATTTGTTCCAAGCTCTGGTTCAGATCTGCTACTTCCTTGCTAATTTTTTTTCTGGTTGATCTATCTTTTTGAGATAAGGGTGTGTTAAGGTCACCTGTTAAGATTGTGTTCTTAGACATTAGGTTTTTCATGTCCATTAAGATTTGTCTTACATAGTTGGCTGCTCCTATGTTTGGTGCATAGATATTTATGAGTGTTACCTCTTGCTCTTATTTTTTTCCCTGACCAATATATAGTGGCCTTTTTTGTCTTGTTTGATCCTTCTTGGTTTAAAGTTGAGAGTGTCTGAGAACAAAATTGCTACTCCTGCTTTTTTCTGAGGTGCTGGGCCATGTAGTATTTTTTTCCATCCTTTGACTTTGAGCCTATGAATGTCCTTTTGAGTTAAGTGTGTTTCTTGTGTACAGCGTATTGTTGGATTTTGTTTCCTAATCCACTCTGCCAGTCTATTTCTTTTCATTGGTGAATTGAGTCCAGTTACATTGATGGTTATAATTGAAATGTGTTGACTTATATTTGTCATGATATTTACCTGCTGTTCTTTACTCCTTTGTATCCTGTGATTAATTGTCTGTCCTGTTTAGTGGGTTCCTTCCATTCTCATTCATGTAATTCTGGTCATTGTGGTCTCTCTCTAGAACCTCTTTCTGTAGCCTGTGTAGGGATGGCTTTGTCATCATGAAATTCTTTAGTTGTTCTTTGTCATGGAAGTATTTCGCTTCTCCATCAAACTTGAAAGAGAGTTTTGCAGGGTATAATAGTCTGGGCTGGAATTTTTTTTTTTGTACAGGACTTGAAAAACTCTGCTCCATGCTCTCCTTGCTTTCATGGTTTGTGTAGAGAAGTTGGCTGTAATTCTGATGGGTTTTCCTTTGAATATGATCTGCTTCTTCTCTCTAGCAGCATTCAGTATATTATTTTTGTGTTGGATTTCTGGGATCTTGACTGTTATATGTCTCAGTGTGTTTTTACTTGGGTTGAAGTTATTTGGTGCTTTGTATGCTTCGGTTACCTGAATGTTGAATTGTTTCCTCATATTTGGGAAGTTTTCTGTGATTACTTCTCCCCAAATTCTTTTTTATGTCATTTGTATTGACTCTTTCATTCTCATTGATACCAATTAATCTCACATTGTTCATCCTGGAGTCATTTTGCAGGTGATGGATTATTTTTTCCTGCATTCTCATTGTTTTTAAGAGACCCTTTTTCAACTTTTCACTAGCTATACCAGCATCTTCAAGATCTGAAACTCTGTCTTTGCTTTCACTCAGATAGTTTTGTAGACTCATGATTGATATTTTTAATTTTTCTATATCTCTTTGACTTTGTTTCATGCATTCTATTTCTTTTCTGCATTGCTCATTCAAGGAATCCATCATATTTCTGATCTCCTCCATTTTTTATCCATGTCTTCTTTAGAGGTAGTTATTAATTCTTTTTCTGCAGAGTTTCTTCCAAGTTGGGTTTCTTCTGTGTATTTCTGCACTTGTTTCTGTATTTCGGGTGCTATGATTTCAAAGAATTCTTTTTTTTCAAAGAATTCTTTTTTGATTTCAGAAATTATTTCTTCTTTGAGTTCCTCATAACTTTTCTGCTGTTGTTTCTTTGCTTCAGACACTGTTAATTCATATGTTTCAGCTGGAATAGTGCTCTCTGCACTTGTTCTGGGTGAGCATTGGTTTTCCCCCTGATGTTTCTGCATTTGATTCTTTATTTCAGATGTTATGTATTCAGATATTTCTTTTTTATTTCAGGAATTAATTCTCGTCTGAGTTCCTGTATATCTTTCTGCTGTTGTTCCTTTGCTTCTGTATGTGTTAATTCATTCGTTTCAGCTGAGCTAGTGTCCTCTGCACTTACTGGTGGACTCAAGGCCTGAGACTACATTTTTCTCCTTGTTTTTGTCATTTTGTATAGCACTGATCTCTGCCCTTTGGTGTAGGGCTTCGGTGCAGCTATAACTTTAGCATATAATGAGATTCAGGTGCCAGTCTATTAAGTTTGAGACTATCCAGTTATGCCTGGTCTGGATCTAGCTGTTGTGTTCAGTTCCTTTTTGCCACAGCTCCTGTCGTTCCCCTCTGTTGGTTCCCTGGTCAAGCGAGCAGGAACTGAACTGGGATACCGAGTGAGTAGTGAAAATTCCCACTATCTTGTCTGGCTTTGGGGCGAGGATCCAGAAAGTTGCCAGAGTTGGCCCCAGCATCTCAGGCAGGTCACTCTCTAGGTGGGAGAGCCTGAGCTTTGGTCGGTCTTCTGGGCTCCCAAAAGGATAGTGGATGTTCTTATTCACCGGTTAGACTGTGCTGGGTCAGCCAAGCTGTGCTGAGTCCGGGGCAGCGGGGTGGGACTGGTACCGCTGGGAAATGTCTCTCTGTCATGGTGCACCTGGAGCTCTCACTCACAGGCCAAGCCATGCTGGGGCCACGGAGTGGGCTCCCACCATTATTATTTCTTAAATTTTGTAATTATTACCAAAACTATTTTTCTTTTAGTACTGCTAGTTGAACCCATGGCTTTGGAATTGAGCTACATTACCAATGCTTTTTTATTTTTTAATTTGAGACAAGGTCTCACAAGGCCCCTAAGTTGCCCATTCAGGGCTCAAATTTGCAGTCCTTCTACCTCAGGCTCCCAGAGTGCTAGGATTATAGGTATGGGCCATCATGCTTAGTGCAAAAAATTAATTTTGCTACATATTATGGGACTTACTCAAAATCATCAGCTTCTAAATCCAGGTGACATGGTGCATGCCTGAAATTCCAGTCATGCTAAGAGGCAGAGGTAGGAGCATTATAAGTTCCAACTAACTTTGGGCGACTTAGTGACTTAGCAGTACCTTATCTCAAAATAAAATAATAAATAAAGGGTTGAGGATGCAACTTAGAGAAAAGGCACTAGGTTTAACCTCAAGTACCCCAAGGAAAGGGAGAGAAAAGGAAATTGGCTCCAGGTGTCAAATATGCTAGGTTCACTGTTAATGCAGCTGTATTATTGCAAGGGAGCCTGCCAGTTAAAGGTGACTCTCACTTTGGTTTAGGTGTCCACTCAAAATCTCACATATTCAGAGGTGGGGCTTTCAGAAAGCAATTTGATCATCAGGGCACTTGCCTCATCAGTGGATCGCGGTAAAGTCTGCCCAGAGGTGTCCCGGGGTTGTGACCTAGAAGTGCGCGTATGTGTTCATGGCTCCTCCCTTCTCACTCTGATCACTGGCTGCTATGGAGTGAGCTGCTGCTCTTTGTGTGTGCTTTAACTGCTCTGCTTCTGACTTGGAACCAGCTGGCTTCAGACTGAAGCTTCTGAGACAATGAGTCAAAATAAGCTTCTCCTCCCTCAAGTTGTATGTTGGCTGTTTTGTCCCATCAACAGGAAAGTCATTAATACTACTCTTAGTAAGTGAATAATAATAACACACACCTTTGCATCAAAACATTCTCCCAGCATTAATACTTTCACTTCAGGTACTTTGATCTAATAGCAGTTATTTTCCATCTGATGCTCTATAGGCAGTTCTCTGTATGTCCTTGGGCCCAGTTACTTCACTTGTGGTGGAAATGTCACGTTCTATTTTCAGACCCCCAAGTTGCAACCCAAGACCCCCCCTACCTAGGACTTTGAAACCTGGGTAATTTGTTTGCAGCCTTCCCTCTGGCCTCTTCTTTCTTCACAGGGATGTAATTGTCACTCTGTCTACCTCCCCTGGTCTCTTACCTTGACTCTGTATCAAACCCTTACCCCTGGAAGACTGTGGTATTCTGGAGAAAGCAAGGATCTAGACTGGGTGTGGTGGTATGCACCTGTAATTACACTGCTTAGGAGGCTGAAAACAAGAGGATCACTACAAGTGTGATCTGCATAGTGAGATCCCATAGACCATGTACTAAATACATAAAAAAATTTAAACTCAAAGTTCTCTTGAGACTTTGAATGGTGGTGCACACCTGTAATCCCAGGACTTGGGAAGCTGAAAACAGGATGGCTCACTATAAATCCAATCTGTGTGGTGAGACCCTGTAGACCCTGTACTATATAGATTAAAAAGAAAGGAAGGAAGGAAGGAAGGAAGGAAGGAAGGAAGGAAGGAAGGAAGGAAGGAAAGAAGAAAGAGAAAGAAAGAAAGAAAGAAAGAAAGAAAGAAAGAAAGAAAGAAAGAAAGAAAGAAAGAAAGAAAGAAAGAAAGAAAGAAACAAACTTTGGGGTAAGGCAGACCTACTTAAGTTTATCTTGGTTCTGCCCCTTACTAGCTGTACAATATAAGACAATTCACTCTCTGGGCCTCAATTTTTCTATCTGGGGGAGGAATTTTAAGGGCAATCATTTATATCTTTGGAAAGGTCTCCTCTGTCCTACCTAAACAGTGTAATAAATGGCATATGGCTTTGACCCTGCCATTAGGGAACCACAGTAAGGTCTCATCAACACTTCATCTCAGAGCCTGCTCTTAGTTGTATTGAGAGAGATTATAAGGCTTTGGCCTTGCCCCTTGAAAGCCAGGGTTCCTGTGATGAACAAGACCTGTCAAGGATGAGGAAACAAAGGATGCTGGCCAACGTAGCTTCACAGTTACTATCCCTGGCCTTTCTTATTTGCTGAGGAAGCCAAGCCTGTGTCCCATATCTTAAGGCTACCTTTTATTATGTTCTTGACACAGGCATGGAATAGTGTTTAATTATTTAGGTAAATATAAATATACAATTGACTGATTTGACTATACATTATTCTTCCTTCCTTCCTTTCTTTCTTTCTTTCTTTCTTCCTTTCTTCCTTCTTTCTTTCATCAGGACCTTTGAGCCAGGATCTTAATTTGAGAGGACCAGGTCAAATCTTCAAGAGTTGTTTGACAACCCCAATATCTAGCAAATTGAAAAGAAATTGATACAGTGTTTTAAAAATACACCAAATACCAAGCATCCTGTATATAGTTTCAAGTATTTATTTATGAATCTCAGCAGGCCTTTTTGGGAACAGCAACAGCAAATACCCAACTGTTTCAAACCTTCAGCCTGCTGCTAAGAGGGGCTTTTGTAACACACCTTTAGTACCAGTGGTCCCTCAGAGGAAGTGGACAATCCAGGGCAGAAGGCCCATAAATAAAAGCTGAGCAAAGTCCGTGACCAGAGCCCTTCTGAAGCTGACCTCAAGGGGAACAACTTCCTTCTAGGTGCAAGTTCCCCATCCTTGCATCTCCCTAGGCTACCGAACTTTTGGAGTCAGCATCTTTTGTATCCTTTCATAAGCAGCTAAGGTTAACACAGCTAAGAATTCTTAAGCTTCTTAGTTTCAGTTCTACCTCTCAGAATAAAAACAAATAACTGAAAAATGAGTGGACTGGGAGCCGGGGAGATGGCTCAGTGGAATAAGCGCTTCCCTGGCAAGCACAAGGACCTGAGTTCAATCTCAGGTTCCACCAAAAAAAAAAAAAAATGAATGGACTCATCTCAATGTAAAAAAGGAATCACTCTTAGTTGTCTGAAAGCTACCTTCTTTTTATTATCAGAGATAACTTTCTACCTATAGTAGTCAGGAATTTTGTAGAATAAACTCTCAGATTTTCAAAGTCAATCATAATTTTCATGGATTTGCAGCTTCTATATGTCTTCTCAAGTCTTTACCTCTGACAACTCTCCCCTAAAAATCCTTCTATCTCTGGTCATTTTGGTGCTATTTCCTGCTATCCTAATTTTACCATGATGATCTAGAAGTGGGAGGAACTAACAAGGCTTCCAAGCCATGAGCACAGCCATGATGGGAGGAAGCAGGGAGCACCAGGGCCCTGCAGGGTTGTGGGAAAAGAATAAATCCTGCTCCTCTTTGTATAAAGAGACACCTAATTCCTCCTTTTTTTTTTTTTTTTTTTTTTTTTTTTTTTTTTTTTTTTTTTTTTTTTTTTTTTTTTTTTTTTTTTTTTTTTTTTTTTTTTTTCAGAATAGAGAGGTTGTTTTCTATGCTGGATTAGATCGACCATCTAGACCCATATTGGAAGATTTGGGTGAAGGAAACCATTTCTGTAGATTGGTATTCGGAGTGAACTTTCCTGAAAGCTCACCTGTAGCTTGGAGGGTGTGGTTACAGGGCTGGCCTAGAAGGGCTGTAAAAGAAGCAGGTAGTCTGGATCAGAAGGCTTGAACTTGGGTGGTGTTATGGTTCATGTCTAGTTGTCTCCCTCAAAACCTCCTGCAGTCATGAGGTAAACTTCTAGACTTGGCCATGATCCAGTGCTGGGATTATAGGTCGTGAGTGCTCCACCCTGGCCTGGGTCAGAGCCTGAATGCAGCATAAGGGAGACAGGCTTGCTCTCTGCTGCCATTACTCTTCCTATTTGCTCTTGCTGTTTCCCGCTGCCATGAGCTGCTGCCCTCTGCCAGGTGCCACTCCTCTTTGGAGCCAACTGAGTATGGCCTGAAACCTCTACTGTGAGGTAAGTAAACATTTCCTTCCTTAATTTTGGGTGTCAAGTATTTTGTCCCAGCAACAAGAGAAAAGTAACCAAGATTGGTGGCTTCTGAGCTACAGTAGACTCGATTTCAAGCCTCCAGGTTGAAAGAACCAGAACAAAATCTGTTCATGTCAGAAGTAATCGTGTCTGATTATTCAGTGGTGGTGTCTGTCTTATGGGGATACAGTGTCCCCTAAAAGCGAGTCAGAGCTTAGCTTTGAAATTTGAGCAGCTATTCAATCCCAAGCAGTGGCCACTAAAGAGGGTACAAAATTACTGTAAGTTCACAAGACATCATCTCTGAAAAAGACTGCAACGAACTGTACTATGTACAACTTGGTGTGGACAGTGAACCTCATCAGGAACTTCAGAGCTTACCGTATCCACCTGAGCTCTCTTCATTGTACACCTTTTCTTTATTCTTTCAGTAATTGTCCTAAGGCTGCACGATGCAATCCATACACATAGCTATAATTATATATGGCTACTTAAATCTACTCTAATTAAAATTAAATGCAATTAACAAGTCACTTCCTTAGTTGCAATACATACCCGTCATTGCTCAACAGCTACAGGCGGCCAATGGCTACCTCATGAGACACTCAGATACAAAAGGTTTCTGTCACTCAGAATGTTGTGTTGACATTTATTCAGTGAAGACAGCATGATCTTGGACTTGCATTTATCTTAAATGATCACTGCCCCCAAATAAAAGACTCAACAGAACCTTAACTCCATCTGCTCAACTCTTGCCTCTGTGCTGTTACTGCCATATATCCTATTTCTGCACATGTGACAAGCCCTGGGTGGGCTTTATCGTTGTTTTATTTTTTTTTTTTATTTCATTTTTTGTGGTACCAAGGATTGAACTCAGGACCCTGTGCTTGCCAGATAAGCACTTATTCTACTGAGCTAGCTCCCCAGACCCTTTATCTTAATGTTTTAAACATTAAGATTTAATTCATATTATCTGCTTTCCTTTTCAGGGTTCTTTTCTACCTGCATTACCCTATTTTCATCTTGGATCATTTTTCTTTTTTATATGAAGAATTTCCTTAATATTTATTTTTATTTAGTGTAAGTATACAAATGAAGAATTCCTTTGCATTTTTCTGAAAATGTTTTTATTTTGCTTCTACTTTTACAAACTATTTTTATGGGTAAAATTATAAGTTGGCTTCCTTTTCCCTTGGACATTTCAAATATGCTATCCTGGGGCTGGCAAGCTAGTTCAGTGGACTACAGGCCTGGCTTGGCAAACTCAGGGCCCAGGGTTCAGTCCGTGGTCCTGTATGCCACACTGGCCCTGCCCCTACTGCATGCTGAGCCTGCAACCGAGTCCAGGCGTGGTGGCACATACCTGTAATCCCAGGGCTGGGGAGGCTGAAAACAGGAGGATCACTATGAGTTCAAGCTGTGTAGTGAGAACAAATAAATAAACAAACAAATAAAATATGCTATCCTGTTGTCTTGCTGCTATGTGAGAGGTTATTAGTTTTGCTAATACTGTTAAAGGTACTATGTATTTTCTTTGGTTGCTTCCAAGATCTTTCTGCTTGTATTTTATGTTGATCCATTTGACTATGACATTGCCTATGTATTTTCTTTGTATTTATAATATTTAGAGTTATTAGTAATTCTGTAACATAATGTCTGTCTTCATTTTTTGCAATATTTCTAACAGTATCTCAATACATAATTCATGTGCTATTTTTCTTTATATCTATTTGAGACCCTAATTACATGTAGAAACTCTTTTAACCATGTGTCATATGTTAAATAATGATGCTCTTTGTGTTTTAAAACTTATCTCCAACTCCTTAAAAGCTAGGACTGAAAATCCCACACAACCCAGCTATCCCCCTACTAGGAATTTTCCCAGAGGAACTGAAAACGTCATATCATAGTGATATATATATATATATATATGTACCTATGTTTATAGAAGCACACTTTGTGACAGCAAAATCTTAGAAATAACCAAGATGCTGGTTATTGAGAAATGGATGAAAACGATGTGATATTTTTATACAATGGAGTATTACTCAGCTATAAAGAATGATAAACCCGAAGCCTTCTTTTCTTTTCTTTTTCTTTTTTTTTTTTTTTTTTTTTTTTTTTTTTTTTTTTTTTTTTTTTTTTTTTTTTTTTTTTTTTTTTTTTTTTT
>PVKA01054394.1:0-10784 GCA_004027165.1 Ctenomys sociabilis
GGGTCTGGGGCTGTGGGGTGGGACCAGTAATCACCTGGAAGTGTTTCTCTGGCACAGGGTGCCTGGAGCTGTCACCCGGCCACGGGAGGTGACGGGCAGCTTAATCCCTGGGAAATGTATCTCAGGCACGACGGGCCTGGGGTTCTACACTCACTGACCTTTGATGCCCAGAGAATCGGGGAAATTCCCACTCAATCAGTGGGCTTTAGTTCAGGGGATCCGGGGAGGTGTTGGTGAGTGGGTCCTGAAGTTTCAGGCCAGTCACTGGCTTGGAGGGGTTGGGGACAGGGATCCGCGAAGCGCATGTGGGAAGAAGCCAAAGGCTCTCCCTCAGACTCACCACACTCTCACTGATCTGGGACGCCTGGTGAGTCCTGTAAATTCGCTCTCGCTGGGAGAGCTTGGCGCGGGATCCAGGAGGCCGCTGGAGTCAGCCACTATCTCAGGCTGGTCTCTGGGGCTGGGCAGGCGGGGGCGGGATGGAGCAGGATGGCGGAGTCGGCCGCGCTGTCTCTGGCAGGTCTCAGGGGCTGGGCGGGCCGCAACAGGTATTTTAAATCAAGTATTGATATGTTAAACTTTAAGTCCCTATAGAAGATGAAGAAAAAAATGTAAAAAATAAAATATTTTTTAAATGAGTAAACAATTACATATTTGTACAATGAAATTTAAAAATCTAACCATATACAGCATTGTAGCAGGACAGTTATGTGACTTTTTTTTCTTCTCTTTTTCTCATTTATTACTTTGTTTTTAAAGAAATATTTACTTGAGAGACAGTATGGCAATAATTGGTATGTCATGACAAGCAGTATGTATTTAGAAGGCCAGAATGACAGTATTCCAAGCATGACCATATTATTATACTGCTATCTTTAATGCTGTTGTTTGATTCACAACTATCAGCATATACAGTTAGTCAGGGTGAGAATCCTACCAATTCACTGCTAGTTTTGAAAACCTCCTAAAGATTCTCAGGATTATTGCCTTACCCATATTCTACATAGAAATGTATGGCTTTGCTCCTGTCATGTTTCCTAGGTTTTTTTCCTTGCCCTCTCTTTGTTGTCTAATCCTCAAGTTCTCACTTTTCTTTTAATTGTGTTATACCTTTCTGTTTTTATTTCTTCTTTTGAGTTCTTATACTAGGGAGACTATATGATACTTACACGTGTAAGTCTGGTTCATTTTGTTTATGAGTATATCTTCAAGTGGCATCCACTTTAATATAAATGCTTCAAGTTTATCATCTTTATAGCTGAGTAATACTCCATTGTATAACAATACCACATGTTTTTCATCCATTCCTCAGGTGACAGGCATCTTGGTTGGTCCCGAGATTTGGCTACCACAAATTGTGCTGCTATAAACATGGTACACATATATCACTATGATATGACATTTTCAGTTCCTCCAGGAAAATTCCCAGTAGAGGGATAGCTGGCATGAATGGGATTTCAAGTCCCTAGTTTTTTTTTTCTTGTCTTTTTTTTTGAGACAGGGTCTCACTATGCAGTTCAGGCTGGCCTTAAGCTCACTTTGTAGCTCAGGCTGATCTCAAACTCACAACAATCCTCCTGACTCAGCCTCCCGAGTGCTGGGATTACAGGCATGCGCCCGGCTTCAAGTCCTAGTTTTATAAGAAGTCTCCACACTGATCTCCATAATGATTGTACCATTCTACATTCCCACCAGCAGTGGAGAAGGGTTCACTTTTCCCCACAGCCTCTCCAATATTGTTAGTTGATTTCTTTATGATAGCCATTCTTTGTGGGTTGAGATGGTATCTCAGGGTTAATTTGCATTTCTCAGATGGCTAATGATGTGGAGCAATTGTTCATATGATTATTGCCTTCTTTCGTTGTCTGAGAAGCGTGCGTTCATCTTGGATGCCCATTTGTGGACTGGGTTTTTAATTTAGGGGTCCTAATGTATTTTAGTTCTTTATAAATTCTAGAGAGCATACCTTTGTCTGTGTGCTTAGCACTTAAGATTTTTTTTAAATTTGTGGGTTGTCTTTTTACTTTGTTGGTGATATGTTTTGATGTGCAAAAACTTCTCAATCAGAGGAAGTCCCAGTTGTTAATTCTTTTGAGTGTTACCATGTAACTTAATTTTTGTTCATGAACTCTTTGCCTATGTCTTCAAGGTTTCCTCCTACTTTCTTTTTTAGGAGATGGTTTCTATTATAATGTTTAGATCTTTAATCCATTTTGACTTTAGCTTAGTGCATGGGGATAGACCTGGGTCAAGTTTTAATTTTTGGCATGTAGAGAGGCAGTTTTTCCAGCCGAATTTGTTAAAGAGGCTATCTTTCTTCCAGTAAGCATGTTTGGCCCCTTTGTCAAAGATCAGGTGGCTAAAGTGTGTTCATAGAGGTTTCTGTATCTTCTAATCTATTCCATTGACCCTCAGGTGGTTTCGCTCTATTGATACAGTATATTGCATTTATAGATTTGCATATATTGAATCATCCTACCTGGTCATGGTGTATAATCTTCATGATTTCCTATATTCTATTTGTTAGAATTTTATTGAAGATTTTTGCATCTGTGTTTATGAGGGATATTGGCCTGTAGTTCTCTTTTTTAATTGCATTTTTCCCTGGTTTTGTAATCAGTATAATACTTGTCTCCAGGAATGATTTTGGGAGGACTGCTTCCTTTTCAATTTCATTGAAGAGTTTGAGGATTATAGTGATTATATCGTCCATGAATTTCTTGTAGAATTTAACTGTGAATCCATCAGGACATGGACTTTTCTTTGTTGGTAGGCATTTTATTACATTTCATATTTCATTGGCTGTTATTGGCTTATTGAGAGTTGTTATATCTTCTTGATTCAGCTTTGGTACTTTGTACCTTTCAAGGAATCTGTCCATTTCTTCTGCGTCTTCTATTGTGTGAGAGTAAAGGTTCTCAAAGTAGCTATTGATAATCTTCTGAATTCCCATAAGTCTGTGTTGATCTTTTCTAGATGTTGGAGGTGCAACATTCAGGTATTTATTTGCTCCTGTTCTGTTTTCCTAATGTGTGAGTTCATAGCTATAAATTTCTTTCTGAAAACTGATTTCATCGCATTCCATAAATTCTGATAAGTTGCGCTTGACCTTTTATTGAACTGTAGATATTGTTCAATTTCTTGTTTAATTTCATCTTTGACCCAATGGTTGCTGAGTAGAGTGTTGTTTAATTTCCATGTATTTTTGGGGTTTTTTCTGTTTTCTTGTCTTATTTATTTATAGTTTCATTGCACTGTGGTCAGATAATATGCATGGGATAATTTCTGTTTTCTTGCATATACTTAAGCATGACCTGTGGACCAGTATGTGGTCTGTTTTAGAAAATGACCCATGTGCAGCTGAATAAAATGTATATTCAGCTGTCATTGGGTGGAACATTCTGTATATGTCCACTAAGTCCATTTGTTCCAAGATCTGGTTCATTTCTACTATTTCTTTGCTCATTTATAGTCTGCTTGACCTATCTTTTTTAGATAAGGGGGTGTTAAGGTCTCCTGCTAAGACTGTTGTATTGGATATTGGATTTTTCATAGCATTAAGCTTTGTCTTATATAGTTAGGTGCTCTTGTGTTTGGTGCATACATATTTATAAGTGTTACCTCTTCCTCTTGAATTTTTCCCCTATTCAGTATATAGTGATATTCTTTATGTCGTTTGATCATTCTTGGTTTGAAGTTGAGACTGTATGAAAACAGGATTGCTACCCCTGATTTTTTTATGACTTAAGTGTGTTTCTTGTATAGAGCATAGTGTTGGATTTTGTTTCCTTATCCACTGTGCCAGTCTGTTTCTCTTAATTAGTGAATTGAGTCCATTTATATTGATGGTTATAATTGAGATGTGTTGACTTATGATTGACATGTTATTTACCTGCTGTTGTTTCCTCTTTTTTGTCCTGTGTTTGTTTGCCCTGTTTAGTGAATTCCTTCTGTTCTTATTGGTGGATTTCTGATCATTTTGGTCCCTCTCTAGAAAATCTTTCAGTACTCTGTGTAGGATTGGCTTTGTCATCATTAAATTCTTTAGTTGTTCTTTGTCATGAAAGTATTTCACTTCTCCATCAAACTTGAGAGAGAGTTTTGCAAGAATTTGTTTTCATAGAGGATTTGTGAGAAATGTAACATCTGACTTACCTGAGATCCAGAGGGGAGAGTCCCCCAGCCCAAATTCATGCACATGCACATATATACACAGGCCAAGTTCAAGTTAACCATACCCTGGGTAGAACTTGCCATGGCCTGTCCTTGCAGCTCTAAACTTTACTCCACCCACCCCAAAAATTGGTAGCATTTATAAATTTGCATCACTTTAAAAAAAATTCTTTTTTTAATGTATTTTGTATAGGGTCTCATTACACAGATAGGACTTGTAGTGATCCTCCTGTTTTCAGCTTCCCAAGGGCTGGGATTACAGGTGCGCACCACCATGCACAGTCTCCATCACCAATACAGCCTGCCAGGGTATGGGGCCACCATTGTCACACCATGGGATGGAACCCTGGTCCCCGACTCTGCCTAAGTGGGCACATTAATCCACTGAGCTATCTAGTTGGCCCTAAATGTACACCACTCTTAATTCTATTTCTATCAACAATTCAGACTGCCAATTTCATTTCTTCTTTAGCAATAAGTATCTTTATTTTCCTTTTTAAAGGTAGTACACATTTAAAATATATAATGAGTGCGTTAATTGTGGAAAATCAGTATATGTACATAAGAACACTTGATCCTTTTCATATCCCCTTCTTCCCTCTCCTATCTTTACTTCCTCTTCCTATCTCCAGTCTTCTTGCCTCTTTCCTATAATCTTTTATTTTATTCTTCATTGACACTTTAGCTTTATTTCTTTCTCTTTTTCTTTTTGGTACTGGGAATTGAACTCAGGACCTCATACTTGCCACCCAGGTGCTATGCCACTGAGCTAAATCCCCAGCCCTGAGTTTCTTTGATAAGAGATACCATGTTAGTTATGTTTCTCATTGCTGAGACAAAATACCCAACACCCAAAGTTAAAGGAAGAAAGGTTTATTTTACTCACAGTTTGTAGAGGTTTTCATCCATAATTGGTTGGCACCAAGGCAGGGTGGCATGGCAACAGGTACTGAAGAGGAGAAATGGTTTGTGGTAGACAGAGCAAAACAATAAGGAAGGGCCATAGCTCTTTCTATCCCTTATATCCCACACAGGCTATTTAGGCTAGTAGCACTAACACCCTTAACTTTCATGCCCTTGATCCTAAAATTGCACTATGAATCATTTCCAGCATCACATACACTAGATCCAGTCAGCTCTGAAGAAGCCCCACATACGATTCTGTGAGGCTTGGGGGGATGTCTGAACACAAGCCATAACAGATACCATATGATATTTAACCTATGCCTGATTAATATCACTTCATTTATGGTCTTATGTTGCATTTTTTTCTTACGAATGACTCATACTTGTCCTTTATGATAATAATAATATACTACATTGTATATAAATACCACAGTTCCTTTATTTATTCATCTGTTGGTGGACATACAAGGCACATCCAAGATTTAGCTACTATAAATTGTGATCTATAAAGCATGAACAGCATACATTATTGTAATGTGATATCTTTAATTCTTTGTGGGAAATACCAATAAGAGATATAGCTTGATCAAATGGAATTTCTATTTTTAGCTTTTTGAGCACTCTTGAACTTATTTCCATAATAGTTGTTCTAGTTTGCATTCCTACAAACGATAAAGAAGGGTAACTCCTTACAATAAACTCCTAGAATTTATTAGTTTTTGAGTTCTTGAGTTAGTCATTCTTTCTGGCATAAGATGGAATATCAGTGTTGTTTTGATTTGCATTTCTTTAATGGAAAAAATTGTTTACTGTATTTTCATGTACCTAGTATCCATTTGTAGTTTTGAACATTGTCTATTCATTTCAAAGGTCCACTTTTTGATTGGGCCTTCCCTTTTGAGGGGTCTATCCCATTTTACTTTGTTTCCCCTTTTGCTTTGTTTGTGGTTTCCTTTCCCATGTAGAAGCTTTCTAACTGTATGTGATACCCCTGGTTGGTTGTTGGTGTTGTTTCTTGTGCAAATGATTTTGTTCTGAAAGTCCTCGACTGTTCTTCTGTCTTCAATAGTCTTACCTATTTTATCATCCAATAGATTCAGTATTTCTGGGTGTCTCAGTTACTGTTTTCTCCTTGCTGGGACAATACCTGACAGTGGAAAGGAAGGAAGGAAAGTTTTATTTAGCTCACAGTTACTGGCAGTTTCAGCCCAGGTCCCTACTCAGCTGTCACTAAGGCAAAGCAGCTCAGAGCAGAGAATAGCCTTTCTTCGCTGTAGCAAAGAGCACAGAGCAAAGAGCAGGCCAACAGCTCAGGCAGCTAGCTTGTCTTTCCACCTTACATTGTAATGCAAATCACCTGCCCTTCGGCAGGAGCAGCATCCATACCAACAATAATCAATCACAAACTCCAGGAGCCACCCCAGGACTGCTTGAGGCTTTAGGGGGACACCTATACACAAACCATAACACTGAGTTTTTAAAATCTTTGATTTTTTAGATCTTTGATTCAATTTTATTTTCTTTTAACTCAGGGTGAGAAGTATGGGTCTAGACTCATTCTTCTCCACGTGAATAACCAATGTTCCCAGCCCTCTTGTTAAAAAAGCTGTCTTTTCTCCTTTAAAAAAAAAAAAAAAAAAAAAAAATATATATATATATATATATATATATATATATATATATATATATATATATATGCAACCCCTTCCATTTCTGCCTTCTGTGCCAGCCAAGCACAGACTGAAAGCATGAGTCAAAATAAAGCTTTCCTCCTTTAAATTGTAGGTGTGTTAGACATAGAGTCCCAGTGATGAGGAAAGTAATTCGAATAAGTTGTGTCTCTTGCAGGGAACAGTGGTGTTTTTAGTCCAATCTGCCAGGTTGTATCTTCTGATTAGGGAGTCAAGAGCATTTTTCAGTGAGCTATTTTTATAATCTAGTTACTGAATCCTGTCATTCTATTATTTTTCAAGGGCTGAGTCCTTTTCTTTTGTTTCCTATCCCAATTAAATGTGTTCTTTCCTTAGGTGTCTCTTTGGTGCAGGTGGATTTCCTGTCTCTGTAAGGATTCTCTAATGTATGCTGCAATGTTGATTTAGTGGTCATGTGTTTCTGTAGAGGTTTCTTTGTTATAGAATGCTTTATTCTCTATCATTTTGTGGGATAATTTCATATGATATAGATATCTACATTGACAATATTTTTTATTTTAAGGGCTTCAAAAACTTCACTGAGCTCTCCTTACCTACAAGCTTTGTGCTGAGAAATTTGAAGTTATTTGACAGGTTTGTTTTTATTACTTGCTGCTTCCTTTTGATAGCTTTGCTAAATTTCTGGAATTTAGATTTATGTGCTATGGAGAGTTTCTTTTCAGGTCATGCCTATTTGAAGTTCTATGTGCCTCTTGTACTTAAATATTGAATTCTTTCTCTAGAATTCCATATTTCTCTGCTATGATTTTAATGAACACATTTCTATATCTGTTTAGTCATCTAATTTTTCCTTTATTCCTAGAGCTCAAAGAGTCTATAAGTCATCTAGCATCTGTTGGATCCAGCTTCCATGGCATTTTTATTTAGGGTGTATCATAATATATCAATGTTTTCTTAAGTTTTGATCCTTTGTCCTCAAGTGGTTAATTTTACCTGTTTTCCATTACAGTTTTTCTATCCGGAATTTACGCTTGATTTCAAACTACTAGCTTTTACCACCCTTGTCATTCATATCCAGTATCAATTCAGTCTGCTTATTTTTTTGTTTCTGCTTTAAGTTCATTTTATTTTATTTCTTTCAGGTGGCAAAACCAGGCTTCATTTTCATTATTACTTTTTTTTTTTTTTTTTTTTTTTTTTTTTAAAAATTTTTTTTTTTTTTTTTTTTTTTTTTTTTTTTTTTTTTTTTTTTTGCCTATTAAAAAGTTCATTTTCTTCTTTGTGCTCAGGAAGAAATGGCCTTGTTTCCACAGGATGTCATCTTGAAGGAACGGGAGGCTGAGATAGTGACTGGAGGAGTATATTGGTGTGAGGTTGAATGCACCAGTTTTTCCTCCTTTCTCTATTATCACATCTCATTTTCAATATCCTCTTCCAAAAGATGTAGATATGAATACAGCTTACTACCCCTTGGAGTACTCTTCAAGCACCATCCACTCCCTCTCCAGCTTCCCTTCCTAGCAGAATTTTCATCATAGTCATCATCCTTCAACCCCTTCAGCTGAAGTTGGGTAAAGTCTTTTTTTTTAGGCATTTTATTTTTTATTTTATTTAGTTATTTTTTATTGAAGAACAAATAGCAATGAGACAGTTTCAAGACAAATTAACAGGACAGATTTGATATGAAGTTGGGTAAAGTCTTCAAACACAGTGTCATCATCTGTGGCATAGTTGGTGTCAAGTTCAACGAGGTTGGTATCCACAGGGTCATCTGCTTCTGAAGTGGCTATCTGTGGCCTGGGAAGGGGGATGTGGTCATGGGGCTTGGGATACATAAGAACAAGGCAGCTCCACAGAGACATCCCTGCCTCAAGACACCCCCAGCTTCACCCTGACCCCATAGGACATCTGGATTCCCAGCACCTCCTTGTTAGCCCTGTCCTTCATGATGGTGCTGGAAGCCAGGTTGGTGTCCTTATGTTTGAGTTTCCCATCCAGAGCGAGACCACACTTCTGGTTGTCACTGAGCAGTGGGGTTATGATGTACACTTTACAGAACATGGAACTGGAAGATACCTGGTCATCTCGTTTGAGCTGGGCCACTGGACACACAGTACTGGGCTGTGCCAAAGAGGCAGATGTCAACATATTGTCTCACAGAGACTCTGATCTTCTTGACGGGCTTGGCGTAGTTGTTGATGACATGGACGTTGACATTAAAGGGCTCCCCATGGTGGTACAGCTCCTTGTCCAGAGATGCCTCAAGGTGCAGGGACCAGTCAGACATAGGAAGTAGTGTGTGGTTTCTGCTGAGGGCTGGGGGCCAGGTTTCTCTGGGGCAAACTGCACCTTGCAGATCACTACTCACACAGAATTCCTTTAGTAACTTTTCTAGTGATTTGGCACAGAAAGCTTGAATCTTAAAGTCTACCCCATAGGCCTTCCCTGTGTACTCTGGTCCTGGCTGCAGTGTGACAGAACAGGGAAGATTCTGGGGTACTGTGAAAAAAAAAAGGGGGTGGGCATGCGGGCATGCTGGCCCAACTTCCTCAATGGCTGGTTCAGCAGGTAGGTGAGTGGCAGGGGTGGGTTGGGCACTGGGGGGCAGGCCTGGTAGGTGGTGATGAACAGGTCTTTGTGGAAGGACAAGCCCAGCACATGCAGGGTTTCACAGCCATAGCAAAAGGCACAATTGAGGGTCACAAACACTTTCGGGTCCTTCAAGTAGTCAGGATCCACAAGCGCCACTACATCTACAGGATACACTTTGTCCTAGTGATCTACAAAGTCTCGCTTGCCCAAGTACATGGCAAGCTTGCAGTTGAGGCTTGACTTCTTAAAGACCCTGGTCCTGGGTTTCTCCCCCATGGTGGGCATGCCCAACTGGCTTGTGGCTTGCAAGCACCGTCCTTGCCCACTGCAGGCTTTATTTTTGGAAAAACAATTGAATTGGGTTTTGGTGAAGGACACAGGCAACAAGGGGTACCCCAGGCAGTAATAGGGTACTAAGGATGTGCTAACAGCTAAGCTGAGCCTCAGGTGGGTCTTTTGCTCCCAAAGTTCCCTTGTACAGCGGTCTCCTCATGGGCTCTGGGGCAGCTGCGGGAGAGGTGTGGGTGGGAGAGGCTGCTGTGGCCCATTCACTTGGGCAAGACATCAGAGATCTCAGACAGCAGCTTCCCATCGCAGGTCTCAATCTTCACAACCACAGTAGACTTAGTGCAGGTGAAGCTAGAGCTTTGGAGGCTCCTGAAGCCAGGGCTTGTGAGGCCCCCATGGGGTGAGCTCACCATTCCTGAATAGCCACTAGTGGTCTTCATGTGGAAGATCAGGTTTCCACATCCCAATCACCAATCTGTTCTCACCCTCCAGAAGTTTGAGGTAGGTGACAATCTCGATGTCCAGGGCCAGCTTGACGTTCATGAGCTCCTGGTACTCGCACAGCTGCTGGGCCATGTCCTGCTTGGTCTTCTGCAGGGCAGCCTCCAGCTGGGCCAGCTTGGCATTGACATCCTTAATGGCCATCTCCTCACACTGCTTGGCATCAGCGATGACAGCCTGCAAGGATGTGTTTCTGGCCTTTGAGGGCTGCAATCTCCGCCTGCAGGTGGCTGATGTTGCGGTTCATGTCAGAGATCTCGGACTTGGTGCAGCAGAGGTCATCCCTGTGCTTCCCAGCCAGAGTCTGCAACTCTTCATACTTGATCTGGTACATGCTCTCAGCCTCAGCCCAGCTGCAGTTGGCGATCTCCTCATATTGGGCCATGATTTTGGCAATGATGCCATCCAGGTAGAGGGAGCAGCTGTTGTCCATGGACAGCACCACAGAAATGTCCAAGATCTAAGACTGCAGCTTACATATCTCCTCTTCATATAGTTGCCTGAGAAAGCTAATCTCTTAAGTCGGCTGACTTCAAGGAGTGACTTGAGCTCCACCTTGTTCCTTGTTCATGTAAGCTTCATCCACGTCCTTTTTTTTTTATTATTATTTTTTATTTTAGTTTGGTGGAACTGAGGATTAAACTCAGGTCCTTGTGCTTGCCAAGGAAGTGC
>PVKA01054395.1:0-10799 GCA_004027165.1 Ctenomys sociabilis
TGTGTCAGACACCAGTTAGAAGATGCTGTTGCTCTCGGACCAATAAAGATAGGTATTGCTTTGCATCATGAAGTTCTTTAAAAACTATGCTTCGAATGTTAAAATATATTTTACAAACAAGACTGTACATGTCCTCCCTCTGACACCTAAGATGTTAATCTCCTCAGTAATCATAGGAGTCACTCACCCACACTCTTCAGGCCGTGTGACCCCATCAGCTCCTCGGTGAGCCACTAGACCACTCCACCATCACCCCCTTCGCCATCCTGTTCCTCTCTACTTCTTCCAGCACCATTTATTTATTTATCCATCAATAAATTGATGGATAAATTGTGTATCCATCCATTTATTTATCTAGACATCTAGGAGGAAGGGCAGTACGTCCTCACTGGGATGTAAACTTCTTGAGGGAGAGAACTTTTTTAGTATCTAGATAATAACACTTGAGAATTAAGTACTTAATAAATACTGAATGGATAAATGAATGAAAAATTTAAGAATAAATCAGATAGATATTTAATGAATATATAGCAAGCATTTGTTGAAGTAGCTCTTCAGTTGACGTCATGAAAAATAGGCACAGTTCCACACTACGGTTCCAGGACTGAATATCTCAGCCTAGCTGGGCTACAAGGAAAGGCCATATGCAGGTCTCGTTGCACCCCTCCAAGTCAAGCAAGAGCTGACCTCACCTGGTCACTTTTGACAACCCAGTGGAGGGATACAGGTTCCCCTACCTTCACTCAGTATTCCTAGATGGCTAAAGATGCTGAATGTTAGCCGGGCATGGTGGCGCATGCCTGTAATCCCAGCACTCGGAAGGCTGAGGCAGGAGGATTGTTGTGAGTTCGAGACCAGCCTGAGCTACAAAAGTGAGCTCAAGGTCAGCCTGAACTGCATAGTGAGACCCTGTCTCAAAAAGACAAAAAAAAATGATGCTGAATGTTTTTTCATATCCTTTTTGGCCATCTATATTTTTCTCTTGAAAAGTCTGTTCAATTCATTTTCCCACTCATTGATTGGATTATTTGTTCTTTTGATGTTAAATTTTCAAGTTCTTTATATATTGTAGATATTAACCCTCTATCAAGAGAGGCAGGCAAAGATTTCTCTGACTTGGGGAATCATCTCCTCCTTGTGTTGATTGTTTCCTCTGCTGTACAGAGCTTTTTAATTTGATGCAACTACATTCATTAGTTCTTGCTATCATTGCCTAAGCTACTGGTAGGGCCGGCAGGAGGATTATGGTCTGAGCCCAGCCTGGGCAAGCTGTAAGACTGAGCCTCAGAAAGGTGGTGGTGGTAATGAAGATGGTCAAGATGAGCCTTTCAAGATGTTTACATGCAGAAGCTTCTAGGCAATGCCCACCTCACACAGAAAGAGCCATAGGGTTGCTGCCCCTAAACATACACAGACCTTCTTAAATGACATGCTCTCCAAAGTGGCATTTTAAAAGAATATAAAATAAAGATGGCAAATCATCAACCCCAGTCATTTAGTGAGCAAAACAGCGCCATTATGAGGCGTGATCAAAAACATAGTGAAGGGTCAATATTATCCAATTATTACAGTAAAAGACATACCACCCTTAATCCTACTCAGAATGCTCCCTCTTGTTTTCCACACATTTGTCCCATCATTCTTGCCACTTTCTGAAGCAGTTCTGAAGTCCTCTTTTGCGAGTGTCTTTACCTACACTGCCATGGCCTCTTCCATATTTTAAATGTGCACCTTTCATGGTCACTTTGTCTTTGGGAAAAGCCAGAAGTCACACAGTGCCAGCTCAATGGATAAGATGGATAGGGCAAGCGATTATGGTTTTACAAGCTTGCCTTTCTCTTAGGTTGCATTCAGTAGCTGCATTCGCTGTATCTTTTGATCACACCTTGTAAACACTCAGGAAAGAAAACCTGTGGTGCTGCTTCATAAAGAGGGAAGAATGACGGGATACATGTGTTCATAGCAAGGGGAAGTATTTTGAGAAGAATTAATTTCAATGTGTCTTTTAATGTAATAATTTTTTAATTCACCACATAATTTTGGTCGTGCACAAGTTCAGGGTACTGAGACTACCAGCCACGGAAGCAGCAGCCATGCTTCAAGTCAGCATGTGTCTCAGGCGCAGGACCACAGCAGGACCTGAATCCAGGGTGATGCACCTCTACTCTAAACTCTGGGTTCCTGTCACCCTGCTCCCTCAAATCCAAACTCCAGCAATGGAATCAAGAGGACAGAGATCACCTTTAGATGGGCTGAGACATCTGAAAATAAATGTGACTTGAGATTTATCAGGATTAACAAAACTAGTAAGAATGTAGGAGAAAAATTCAATTAACATCTTGCAATTCATATGATTTTATTTTTAATATTAAAATTCCTTGGTTGGGAAAATAAATGCAAAGACTAATAATGGAGCTGATGTCAAATGATTGCAAAAGGAATCTGTCCCCTGGCCATGTAACGTGCAGGATGTTGTTTGTGCGTCTTTCCAGACATTACTCTGACTGCGAAAGCAGAAAGTGGAAAGCACAGGGTACAAGAGCAAAAGGAGAAATCAAGCCTCTTTCTGACTCTTATCTCATACACTCTGGGCCGAAAAACCACTCTGGGCCCTGCTGAAAAATGCACTATACTTTCAAGGTCTTGATCTCCTTTGTACTGCCCTTTCCCATAAATGATTATTAATTGAATAAATAATGTTTTATTGTCAATGAAACATTTTCCAAAGCTGCTATACTATAGGTCAGAAAACAACATCTGACTTACTTTTGCTGGTCCGCAGCAGACAGAGAGTTTAGTTTAGTTGTTGGTTTGTTGTTGTCTGTTGTAGGATTTTTCTAAAAATTGGAATGAGAAGAGAAGAGGATTAAAATATTGGTGAATCATAGACTTGGCTTCTGGAAATATCTAGTATCTGTTTCCTCTCTTTTGTTCCATTTTGTTTTGTTTCACTTGTTTTGTTTCACTTGTTTGTTTTTGAAGTAGAGTCTCACTAAATCTCCTAGCGAGCTTTGAAATCGTGATCCTCCTGCCTCAGCCTCTGGAGCAGCTGGGATTAGATGTATGCCACCAGGCCCAAACTATCCATTCCTAACATTAAACAGATTTTTCAGGCATGTTCCAGACCTTGACATACATCAACAATCAAATAAGTAAGTACAAATGTCCTTCTAGATCTTCCTTTCTAGAAGTAGATTAGACGCTGTTTTGGGTACTTTTCTTTCATTGCTGAGACAGAATACTCAATGCCCTAAGTTAAAAGAAAGAAAGCTTTATTTAGCTGATAGTTTGTAGAGGCTTTGGTCCATAATAGGCTGGCTTCAAGGCAGAGTGACCCATGGCAAAGGAGCAACAGTTAATTCATGCCAGTGGGAAAAAGCAAAGGCAACAGGAGCAAAAAGGAGAAATCAAGCCTCTTTCTGCCTCTTTTATCTCATCCAGACTGTTGAGCCTAAGGCAGTACCACACCAATCAGTAGGCTGATCCAGCAATCACCCACCCTTAATCCCAGCACCCTTAATCCCAGAATTCTCCAATGAATCAGTCACACAATGCCTCCAAAAAGCCTGCACTTCTATGACTTCATGAGGCTTTGGGAACATCTAGACACAAACCATGGGAAAGTCCAGTCCAAACTCAGAAGACCAGAAGGCTGATAGCAACCGTACTAGTAAAGAACATGTTCAAGAGGCTTCATCTGGGGAAAAGGTTTCAACTGTGCACTGGATTTTGGACTCCAGATGATGTATGTTATGGCTTGGTAGAAATTTTGCCTACATTTTGCCAATGTCCAGAGGCTTTTCCTGAGGCTGAGACTAAGGGTGGTAGACTACTTAATCTGGTAAAAGAAATTTCAAGGCAGTCTAATGTTGAAGCAGTGGCATAGCTATTCTTGGGTTTTTTTGTTTTTGTTTTTGTTTTGGTTTTTTATCCAGATCTATGTTGAGAAGCAAGGGCAAAGAGCTGGCCCCTGGTCCCCGGTCCCTCAAAGACTCATGTACATTCCTTTACACAAAAAGGCATTTGGTCCATTGCTAAGAATTACCAAAGTACCAACAGTTTCAGCATTGCTGAAAAGTCCAAATCTCAAGTTTCTTATCTGTGAGCCCTGTACAATAAAAAGAAGTGTAATACTTCTAACATTCAATGGTACAGGATAAATTTTACCATTCCAAAAGGTACAAACAGGGGGGTATAAAGCACTGGGACCAAAACAAGTAAAAATTCCAGCAGAACAAACATTGATTCCCATAGTTCCATGTGCAGCATCTCAGGCCATCTATGGCAAGTTGTGAGCTCCAAAGAGCTTGAGTGGAATAGCAGTATTAGTGGCTGTGGCTCTTGTGGATTTTCTCTTGAGCCAGCTCTGCTCCTTTGTTTTTCTTGTGGTAAACTCGAGAGATGATGACTGAACAATGAATATGAAAATAAAGTTCAAATGTATTAGGACAGTTCAAATGTATACACTCAAAGGTGCCACAGCAAGCCCGAAACATCCGTGGCATCAACAGAGCCAGCTGAGGGCTGATTAACAGAGGAGAGTGATCAGGGACAGCTGTGAGGCCAGTTCCAGTGCACTTTGCTCTTTGCAGATGAACCATAGAGAAGAAGCGCTTTTGCAGAGAAAGGAATTCACTGCCAGCCTGATGTGCCGCATTATAGTAATGCCAAAGAAGGTTTTGGAGGAAGGCAGGATAACTCTGGGGTGTTGCATGCGTGAATGGTCCCTGCTTTTGTAATTTTAAATTTTACCACCACCACCCCTTATTCAGTGCTGTCTAATAAAGATCTCTGTTTCCTCCCTCAGACCGGCAAGAAAGGAATAAATACGCACAGCAGGGAGTTTGTATGACCTTACACCAATGCCACTTGACATCCAGCTTTAAGAATCATGAGTCTAAATTCAGTCCTTCCCCCTAAGCATTTAGTTCTAAATATTCTGCATTTGACCCACCTCTCTGTATTTGCTTTCAAAATAAAATATTTTATTCTGCTGATAGAAATTTGAACAATAATATAGAATTATGTAAGACTTAAAGTTAAACTCTGTTGTTATTTACGTCTTTTTACAAGGAGATTGTTACATCTTTTATTTTGCATAAAATTTTTCACATTGCATAACAAAGAGTACTTTTTAAATTCTTTGTTTTTCACTGCTTTTCTTTAATCTTTTTGTTTCTTTTTGTTTGTTTGTTTTCCATGGAAGACTAGGATTTTTTTTTAGGGAAAAGGAAAGGAAAGAGAGACAGAGACAGACAGAAAGAGAGAGGGAGGACCTGTGTTATGTTCCCTACACACAGTCCCCTCTCGTTCAATAAAGAGTTAGTTTTTTAGTTAATCAACATGAAGTCCATTACTACTATTTGATTGTAACATGTGTTTAATTGCTACAATGGAGGAACCTATTTTTATGCCTACACCAAAAGGGTATAAAAAATATTAACAACCAGGGCTTCACATATTTGCAGATAATAAATATCAATTCAATAAACAAACTAGAAAATATTCAGTATGGAAAAGACTAGACTTTGGAAAAAGTACTAATTTAACTCCACTCAACAAACATTTTTGTTGTTGCTATTGTTGTGTTTAACATATTTGGTACAGGGTCTCACTATGCAGCTTGGACTCATAGTGACCCTCCTGTTTTCAGCCTCCCCAGTTCTGAGATGACAGGCATGCACCACCATGCCCAGGCTCCATCGCCAAGTTCATCGCACCAAAGGGTCAGGGCAGCACGGCGTGTGTCAGCAAACACTTATTAAGCATCTATTGGGTACCTTTAGCAAAACAGGTCCTGCGCAGCACTGTGACCTCAGATCCATACGGGCAGAGAGAGGCCCAAACACCACAGGCTAAATGAAGTACTCAGATGAAAGCAGTCCATCCCGGCAGCGTGGACCAAATGACTTCACCCATCTTTCATTTCAAATCTATGTCACTTCATAAACAGCAGCACAGTGTGTGACAACACAAAGACTTCATTCCCTCCCTGAACTCCACTAGGGGACACTTGCTAGCAGACTGGAAAGCATTTCAAACAGCATAATCTATGCTTGTCAGGTGGAGCGTGCAGAGGGCATCTGAGGACACATTTATCTTCCTTGACTTACTTCTCGGGAGAGTTTTCTGTTCTTCGCAAATCAGTCGATGACTGATCTTGGAGGAATAGCAATGAGTAAGGCAGGCTTGACCACAGGGACCACAGGGGTGCTCTGTGGACCAAAACCTTCCCTACACGGGCCTGCTTAGAGAGTGAAGCTGCGTAAGAATCCCTAGGAAGAGAGAAATCAAACTGGAAGAAAAGTTCTGTCTGAGTTAAGTATCATCACTTTATATTTTAATGAACTAGGTGATTTAAAGAGAGAGACTTCCTTTCTCTGCACTGAGACTAGTGGCTCTGAGGATATGCTGACCGCAGTGGAGTTATACGTGGGCACTGTGTTTGTGTGTGGGATGTGTGTGTGTGTGTGTGTGTGTGTGTGTGTGTGTGTGTGTCTGTCTGTCTGTCTGTCTGTCTGTCTGTCTGTCTGTCTGTCCGTCCATCCTTGGGAAAGAAGAGTACAAGTTGGAGTGAGAGAGGGCAGCAGAACAGGGACAGATGTAGGTTTGGAGGGATCTGGCTGTCCGCGGGAAGCTGGGCTGCAGACTGCACTTCTAGCCTCTGGTCTTCCTGCCTCCGAGGCTGCCTTTTTTTGGCCTTGCTTATCCTCACACTCAGCTGGGCAGCTGGCAACCCCAGGCCAAGTGGGTGGACCTCGCTTTCCCTTCCACAGTATTCTGCCATCATTGTCAGGCTACTGGGCTTCCTGACTGTATAGATTTCCCTGGAAATATCAGCCTCAACCATTTACAGATTACCAGCCTCCCTTGCTTCTAGGACACTTTCAGACACTTTTATAAATTCTATACTTTTTGTCTTTAAATTAACCTAACCAAAGCAGGTGGGGGGGGGCCTTATTATAAGACTACAGGGTTTATCATGGAACAGGAATGCAATCATTTGCTCAGTCACTGATTCACCCACTCAATAAATACGCACTGTGTAACGAGTATGCATCAGATGTATTGGGGCCCAAGCAGTGCAGGAGACAGAAAGACTCCCCACATACACCCTGGTGGGGATACAGGTCCTTCAAATGCAAATGTCTTATATACTGTGTGGGATGTCCTGTAGAAAAGGCTTAGAAAGGATAATGGGGGAGAGCCTGCACCTAGATGTAGACTGAAGGTACAAGTTTCACAGAAGTCTTCATAGAAGGGTAGAGGGCTTCTACCAAGCACTTACAGAAGATGCAACAGCTTAACATACTTCCAGAAAATAGAAGAAGAGGGAATTGGGCTTTATGAATTTAGCATTATCCTGATTCCAAACCTAGATAAAACTTTACAAGAAAAGGTAATCACAGATCTTCATAACCACCACACTGACTGGGTAGAATAATTACTCCCCAGGTGTGCCTATACTCTCATCTCTGGTACCTCTGACCACAGGCTTGGGCAGGGTGTGAGGAAGGGTGCTGAGGTGGGGAAATGGTCCAGATTCAACAGGCAGGACCCATGTCTTTGTAGGAGGCTTGCAGGAGGTGTCAGAACTAGAGAAGAAATGAGACACTAAAAGCAGAACGGAGATGGATATGTTTGAGGTGGAGAAAGAGCCACAAGACGTGGGAAACCTCAAGAATTCTGACTAGAGTCAGAAGGAACCAGCTCGGTTGCGGTCTTCAGCACATTGCATTAAAACCTCCTCGGGATATCTGACCTCCAGAACCATAAGACAATTAATATGCATTGTCTCAAGCCACTGAATCCAGTGTGACTTGTTACAGAGGCAACAGGAAACTCGTACAACATAAATGTGTGGATCATCAGCAAAACTTCGGCAAACCAAACTCAGCAATGTACTAAAAGGATAACATCCATAAACAAGCAAAGTTTGTTCCAGGAGTTGAAAAAAAGTTTTAACATGTTAAAAAAAAACCAATCAATATAATTAGCCACATTATCAAGTTTAAAAATAAAACAATATGGCCATCTCAAATAGATGCAGAAAAAGCATTTGATATAATTTAGCACCTGTAATTAAGGAAACATTCTCTCAAATGGAACTAAGTGGAAATTGACAAAATGGGGCTGGGAGAGATAGTTCAGTGGTTTAAGCACCTTCCTGGCAAGTGCAAGGATCTGGGTTCAATCCCTAGTACCTCATGCCATGCCAGTCCTGCCCTGGACCTGCAGAGCCAGCCAATGCAACTGAGAATGGTGATGCATACCTGTAAAATCAGCACTGGAGAGGCTGAAACAGGAGGACGGTTACAAATCCAAGCTGCATAGTGAGACCCTGTACCAAATACATAAATGTTTAAAAGAAATTTAAATTGACAAAATGGGTTTAGTAAAACTCTACCCGTAATACCAGGCATAGCTATGAAAGAAGAAATATATTCATTTTATGTATAGCTAGCATAATAAAGAAAGGAAGAGGGTAATAAAATTTAAGGAGAAAAGACCAACTGTTACGGTTTGTGTCTGGGTGTCCCCCCCCCAAGCCTCAAGCGATCTTGGGGCAGCTTCTGGAGTTCGTGATTGATTGCTGCGGGTGGACAGGTGGACGCTGCACTCGCCCTGGGGCAGGTGATCTGCATTACAATGCAAGGAGGAAAGGGAAGGGAGCTGCTCAAGCCGCTGCCACTCCTCCTTTGTGCTCTTGCTCTTGGCCACCACGGTGAAAGGTTGTTCTCTGCCACGTGCTGCTCTGCCTTGGGGCCCACTGAATACGGATTGAAGCCTCCAGTAACTGCAAGCAGTTCATTTTGGGTGTCGGGAATTTGTCCCAGCAACAAGAGAAGAGTAACGAAGACACCAACATATTTTTTTTCATAAATGGTATGATCTAATTCTACGGAATCCCCATGAACAAATCTGCTGGAATACACAAGGGAGTAGCGAAGCTGTAAGATAAAGGGTCAATGTGTAAATGTCAGCCGCACTTGATAATGTTATGGGTCGCTCAGAACAGGGACCAGAGCAGTTTGGAATTTGGAAAGCTGTTTATTACTGAGCTCAGGGCCCCCCATCAGTTCTGGCTAGCCCAGGAAGCAGGAGGGGTTTTAAAACCTGGAACCACATTTCATTTGTTAAACAAATTTATTGTCTGACACACAATAATGCTTTTAGGGTCATTGTGACCACTACTCAAACTAAACTTTGGGGGGCTTTTTTTTTAGTTTCTGGTTATCTTGCACCTGAGTACTTGCACGCAGCCTTGCATAGCCTGAGGTTACAAGAAGTTAAAGCCTATTTAATTTTCTTTTGAAGTCATCTCTGTAAGCTAACTTTATTTACTGGAATTGGTGAGTGTTACAGGAATTGGTAAGGTAAAAATTTTATCTAAAAGAACAGCCACTACTTAGTACACAACCTAAAACAGTGGGTAACATACATTTACACAACAAAAAAACACAAGATTTACATTTCTAGTCTAAAACCTGAGTTGACCCCTTACAGATATGTTAGCAATAAGCAATTTAGAATTAGGAAACAATTAGAATGAAAACTGAAAAACCTTACCAAGAAAACATAAAAAAGCCTAAATAGACTAAAGATATACTATTTCATGGAAAGAAACACTCAGAGTTGTTAAAATCCTAACAGGTTTGTCCTACGAAAATTTTCAGGTTGATTCCAAAACTTGTGTGGAAATGCAGAGGATCTAGGACGGTTAAAACAATTTTGAAAGGAAGAAAGAAATACTAATTTCCAGACTCTGTGCCCATTCAAGTAGAATGCCTTATAGATCAATAAAACAGAATCGATTATCCAAAGCTAGACTCGGGCACATACAGTCAATTAATTTTCAGCAAAGAAACTAAAGCAATTCAATGGAAGAAACAATGGTCTTTTCGGCAAATGGACCTGTAATGACTGGATATTTATAGGACAACAAAATAAAGCTCAAACTCAACCTCAAAGCTTACAAAAGAAAGTTAAAATGTGTCAATAACCTAAAGGCAAGCACTCACAAGACATTTTCCGGAAAAGCGTAACAAAACAACTTCGTGAATTTGGGTTAAAACAAAAGTTCATGATGGCTATGGTAGCACACACCTGTCATCCCAGCTTTTCAGAGGCCATAGTAGGAGGATTGCTGTGCGTTAAAGCCCAGACTGGGTTACATAGCAAGTGTAGGGCTACCCCAACTGCATAGAAAGATTCTGTCTAAAAAAAGAGGGGTGCTCAGTCTTTAGCATGTAGAAATCCAGTTTCTCCAATACCATTTATTAAAAAGGCTATCTTGGGCAGGGATATAGTTCCACAGCATAAGCACCTTTCTTGCAAGCAGTTTGAAGCCCAGCACCACAAATACATCCATCCATACATATATACATATATAGGATATCTTTTGTCCAGTAAGCATGTTCGGCATCTTTATCAAAGATAAGGTGGCTGAGTATGTTTGTTGTTGTGCATCTTCTCATCTGTTCCATTGACCTTCAGGTCTGCTCTTCTGCTGGTACCATGTTGGCTTTGTAGTATAATTTCAACCAGGAATTGTGATGCCTCCTACCTTGCTTTTGTTGCAGGCAATCTTTGAGGATTCAATCAGCATGCACTAAACTAACATAAAAATGGATCAAAGATCTAAATATTCAAATAGAAACACTAAATCTACTGGAACAGAAAGTAGGTAGAAATCTGGAAGATAGAAGGTTAGGCAGAGAGTTCATGAACAAAAACCAAACTGCATGGGAAATACTTCAAAGAATCAACAACTAGGATCTCATCTTATTAAAAAGTTT
>PVKA01054396.1:0-10788 GCA_004027165.1 Ctenomys sociabilis
AAACAAAAACAAAAAAAATCAGGACTGGGATCAGGGACCAAAAATCAATGCCCCTCTTTTACTGCAGTATATCCTCCACAGGATCTCTGCTGAAAGTCAGGAGAGGGGCCTCTTTACATCTCAGCAGAGATTCCCGGGTAAATTTCTGGCCCTGGGCAGGCAGAGGCTAGGAGGTGGACTGGGTAATGGAGGTGATTTTAGTGCCTGTATTTTAATTCCTGGAGAGTCCACTGAAGGGCTTTGCAGGAATTACACACATTTGAAAATGAACTTTTAAATGACCATGATAACTTGCTATACCTTGGCTAACCAACAGTATCAGAAGCCAAACTGGCTTGTGAAAAACTGCACCAGAATGGCATTGCCAGCCCTGTAGGTGCCGACAGTGGGACCTGTTGGGCATTCACGTTTTTAATAAGGACTCCAATTAATTATATTTTAAAGGCAACAATTTTTTTTTTCGCTCTGCTAATTTTGTATCTAAAACAGTGCAAGAATTACTCTTAGCAGAAAAGGTGGAAAAACTCTATTTAAGAACCCAAATCTTTTTCCTCAGAACTGCTCTTTACAGAAGTGTTAAAACTGCCTCACTGGAGCCTCTGAGGGAAGGCCTATGCTAAAGCCCCTCACACACAGGCTGACCCCTTTGCCCAGGAAGTGCTGACATATGCCTTTGTTGTGGGTGGGTGGGAAATGGTGTCCTGTGTCAGTTCATGGCAAGATCAGCTGAGTTATGATTTGCTTTGGTTTTGTCAATGCCATTGCTTCTTTCTGTCACTTCATAAGACACCTGGGGATTGCAGGTGGGGGAGCCAGGTCCTTGTGTATAAGTTTGAATGGTTACTTAATTGAATTTACCTTTGCCTCTTAAATTAGCTTGTGGCTATGGGATTAATTAGTGGACACAGGATAGAATCAAATGAAGGTCTTCCTATGAAATGCATCCACCTTCTGAAAGCTCAAATATTCAGTGGTAGTATGAGTCAGGCTCTGGGCTGTTTTGTTTAATCTGCCTACAACCAATTAGAAGAATATTAGAGCCTTGGTTGTACTGAGCTTGCAGTATTGGCCTGCTCATGCTCACAGGGCTAAGAAGCGATAGATATGGGAAAGGCCCTCCACAGTGTGCTGCTTCATCCAAACCTGCTGTACCTAACTTAGACAAAACCTTCATGCAACGGCAAAACAAATGGTGCTGGGAATTCTGGTCATCACTCTTACCATAGATGACAAGGACAAACTTTTCCCACTGAAAGGATATCTTCCCCTTCCTACTGAGCACTCTTATCTTTTGGACTTGTCTTGTTCTTCCCTTGGACAGGAAATGAGCTCTCCTTTAACTTATCACAGTTCCTGACAGCCTCAGCCTCTGTGATACCCATGAACCAGGGTGTGCGTGAGTCGGCCTAGTTAATCACATAAGCGTCACCGTGGGTGGCCCTACTCTGGCTTTCAGTCTGATTGTGTTATAAGATTGGGTCAAAAAAGTACAAGTGATCTAATTAAGGTGACTTTTGCAGTAACAACTTACATATAGATATGACTCAATCATGTTGCTGCTATTGTACTTTGCTAGTGTTCACCAATCTCTAGACTGCAGCTGAAATTGCTTGGCTCACTCAGAGCAAAACTTTATCAGCATGGTTGGTGGCCGAGCTGTTGCCGAGACTCCCTGTCTGCTTTTCGCATTGAACTTTCACGTTAAGCATAGCACCCTTGTCTACCCCAAGGACCTTTATGAAGCTACTGTTCCTACCTTACACCATCACGTGACTCCCTCCTTACACCCACTAGCTGTAGAGAAGCACAGATTATCATAGGTGTTATATGTAGTGTTCCTATGAAATCATTCATTGTTGTAAGAAGCACACTGAAACCTTTCCTGGGGCTCTAGAGTTCCACCCCATGTAAGTGTGGAGTTTTTTTTATACAAATTCCCCAAGGACAAAAAGTCACACAGAGCCCTTCTCTGTTGATGTTCATGGGGCCAGGAAGCTTACTCCAGTCTCTGAGTCTCATCCTCAGTATCTTTACCAGGTCGTTTTCATGACATAGTGGCTGATGCTCTCTGAATTCATAGCTGGGATCAAACTACCATGCTCACCTGGTTTAATGTAGCTTACACTTCCACAAAAGTGGCTTTCAAAAGCTGTGCTAGAAGCTTTGAGACAGGTCAAACTTATGACTTAAGTCATTAAGAACTTTCTATTGGGAGGGCTAGCCAGATAGCTCAGTTGACTAAAGCACCCACATAGGCAGAGCCCAGAGGCTTGGGTTGATCCCTGGACCTGAAGTGCCAGCTCTGACCCCAGGGCACCCTGAGATTGCCATTGAGACTGGGCATGGTGGCCTGCTCCTGTAATCCCAGCTCTTGGGAGGCTGAAAGCAGGAGAATCACTAGGAGTCTGGCCTGTATAGTGAGACCCTATTGGCCCTGTACTAAATAAAAAAAAAAAAAATCTTCCTGTTGGGACTGCTTCAACAGTGCCTGCACTGGTCTCATAGCATATTGAAATAAATGGGAATTGGGCCAGGGGTATAGCTCAGTGTGGTATAGCACCTACCTGGCAAGCACAAGGTCCTATGTCCAATTCCAAGTGCAAAAAAAAGGAAAGGAAGGGAAGAAGGAAGGAAGAAGAAAGAAAGAGAGAGAGAGAGAGAGAGAGAGAGAGAGAGAGAGAGAGAGAGAGAGAGAAAGAAAAAGATTGTAGAGTTCTAACAGTCTTTCTTTATCTTTTCTAACAGAGAACCCTTGCACCATACATGAAGTACTCTTTATTCATCACTGCCAAAATGCTAAATTTTTATTTTATTCCTCAGTAAAACTTAATTTCTACCCAAAAGACAGCATATCATATTTCTGTTGCTTTGGGTGTGTGATGAAACTTCATTACCTCTAAAGGGATTTTATAAAATACATTGTTTCTACTAAGATGATAAAATGAAATGTAGAGTTCATAAATTATTTGGGTGTCAAATGATTTGGTATAAAGAACTGTTAGTTAACCGAGACAGGAATGTCTATGCCCTTTAAGAACAATTTTCTAAAAAGATCACTAGAAATATTTTTGGTCAACTTTCAAAAGAAATGCTATCACAATTTTAGGGTTATTTTAAAGGGGAGCAACCATGTTTCCAGTGGGGGCCACAATACACTCTAATTCTCCATCAACCTTAACTCTCACTATTCAAAAACACAGGAACACCCGGTACTAGCTGGTGTGTTTGTATGCAGCATGCAGATTGATGTTGACCTAGATACATCTCTAAAATTAATTTAGCAGCACTGCACTGGGCCTGGCTAATACTCTAACAAGTGTTTCTTTCTTTAATGATGAGCACAAGCCCTGAGGGCCTTGTGTTTGATAGAAGTGACAGCTCTGCTCCATGCAGGCTCCTCTAAGAGCTGGTGTGCTGACTCAGAAGACAGAAGGACAGCACTGCATGTTAGGAGGGTTGTCAGACAAATTAGTAGCCTTCTAGATTAAAAGTTACACAGCTAATCAGTGCTGTGGGCATCATTTCACCATGTCCCAAAGGAGGGAGAGGGACCTCTTTTAAGATTTATTTCTTAAAAGAAAAATCAGCATATCACCTAAACTCTGTATTATGAAAAAACCAATATTTTACTCCTTAGACTATGTGACATGTTTTGAATTCCACATCATTTGAATAAAAAGCATTTATTTCCTTCTTGAACCTTCTTTCTTTCCCCTCTTCCCCTCAGGAAGATCCTTTATGCTCCCCAAACCACACAGGGCATCGAAATCTTTGTCTTTCAAATGCACTCAGTAATAAAATGGCAGATGTTGGTGTATTTCTAAGATCTTGCATAATTAAGTCTGATATCAATGAGGGAATTCAAACAAACAATCCAAGAAGAAAAATAGGTATTTTATGTCTGTTTGCCTGGGATTTTCTTTAAAGTACCTTAAGTTATACCCAGGATTAATTAATCATGTAGCTCATTGCTGCGATGAAGGCTGCTGCAGAAGCATCCCTTTTATTTGGGAAGTGGAAGCCGGGCTGCAGGGCAACCAGCCTGAGAGAAGCACACAGAGAAAGTCACGCATGACCTTGTCTAAGAAAACGAGTAGCGCAAAAGGCTTCGAAGGGTTAGCAGCTCACGGCGAACATCAGAATTTTCCTTATTGTGGGTAGGTCTTACCCCCCTCAAGCATCATCACATTTGAAGGAACTGTGACCTATGGGGGTGATTAAAGAATTCTTAGACTCCATTGGAAACTCAGGAATAAGAATCGCAGGCCTCTTACGACACCCTCATGCTGCAAAACTACACATAAGGATGGGTTCCATGTTGCAGGGTTCTGATAAGATGTTGAAGTCGCTCCTCACCATGAAGCCTTGGCCCTAAGCTCTTGGGGATTTCTGGGCTCGAGTTTCTGTGCCCTGTGCCAGTCCTATTGGTTTCCTCTGAGAATTCTCTCTGCTTTGTTGCTTAGAGTGTATTGTTCTACAACAACAGACAACCTGAGTAATAGCAGGGTAACATAAGGAACTTAGAGTTCACTTAACAAGAAGATGACCAGGATCGTTGATATTTCCAAGATGCTTCCCTAGTCCTCATCCCCCATGGATCAGCCTTTGTCCTCATGCATGTTCATCCTGGTCACAAGATTGCTGCCATGGCTCCAGGTCTTTCATCCTCATATGACTTAATCAAAAGAAGGAAGCCACTGGAAGGGCTTCTCTTGAGAATATGCCCACCTTTCATCAGGAAGGAAAATACAGAATTCAGCCTGACACTTCAGCAGGCTTTCTCTTAATTTTTCATGGCTAAGGGAGTCTCACACACTTTCCCTAGACCAATCTCAGTTCAGGAGAATGTGCTTTCTTGATTAAATTAGAACATTCCGCTCCATGGGTGATACCCAGGAAAGAATGGAGCATCACCAGAAACACCTTAGAGCAGCAGGCTCTCCTTACTTCCCAGACACATTGCACTGCAGCTGCATACGCAAGAGCTCCTGCTGGCCACATAGACCAGACATGCTCCAGTTTTAGGCAGTGAGTATTTATACCCAGGGCTGGACATGCTGTACCCAAGAAAATTAACATTATGTTAACAGGGGAAGATGGAAATTCTTTGAGGGTGAGCAACCATTGACTTTGTCACAATCTTTGTGTCCCTTGTCACATATACTTACACTGTTGCTTGTTCTGGTGACTATTACTTTCTCTCCAGAATGCCCTGAACTATACCAGCCACTCACGTTGGCTGCCCTGCAGCCTTGTGCATTATCTGCTGCTACTTTGACCGGGTTAATATTCTCTCCACGATTGCTGAGGCAAAGGAAATGCATGTCACCGGCTCATTTTAAGAGGACAAGTCATTTTCTGAGTAGCGGCCAAACCATAACAGGCTCTCCTTGGAATTATGCTAAAATGCTCTCCTCACATATTCATGCCATAATTCCTGGAGGCTCCTCATGGTTTCTGAAATGGTAAAAGAGACTTTGAGGTTGTGTGACTATGTCAGTATATGGATGTGGGAAGACTACCCTGGCTTATCCAGTTGGTCCCTAACTGTGATCCCCAAGCATCATGCCAAAGTGGGGATGGCAATGTAATGACAGAAGCAATGACCAATAGTGCCACCAAGAGCCAGATAATGCCACTGACCACCTCAGCTGGGAAGGGGTGAAAAACAGATTCTCTGTAGCATCTCCTTCAAGAGCCAACTCTGCAAACATGTTGACTTTAGCCCTGGGCCTCAGTATGAAATCCTGTCCTTTAGAGCTATGGAAGAACACAAATCTGTTGTTGCAAATCACTAGGTTTGTGGTTGTCAAAGCAACCACAAGAAATGTAAGCTCTCATCTTGCAGCCCCTAACCATCCAAGTCCTCAGCTTTAAATGCAGCAGTATCACCTTTTTCATCTTTTTATCATTGTAATTTACAGGTAGATTTACTGATGGGATTTTTAACATCGGCAGATGTTGTTAAAAACTTCATTGGATTAGGATAGGAATTAGAGTCCAAGAAGCTTAGAGAAGCACTTGCCTTCCCCCCAGCCCAACCCATGGCTGTAGGTCAGTAGTCTCCATCTTCAGACTCCATCTCACTCCAGCCCCAGCAGGAGGAAGAGCAGGGGGCAATAACAAAAAGAGCCTGATGGTAGAAAACCAGTCCCGTACACACACACACACATGCACGCACACACGCATGCATTCACGCACACATGCACACAGCTTTTCTTGACTTCAGAGGCTCTTACTGCAGAGAGGAATGCTACTGGAAAACCAGCCTTCCATATTCCATTCTACAGGAAGCCAAGTATACTGTACATCTCTCCTTCCAAACAATTTAACAATCAACAAAGACTGAGAAAGGTCAAAGCAGCAACTCTATGGAGACAAAAGATGCCTCAGGAATGAAGACATGGTGTTCACTGGCAGACCCAGAGATGCCAGATGACTCTGGCAAAGGCAGAGGGCATGGGAAAGACCCACAGTGGTGACTGCATCCTGAGTGGGCAGCAGCTAGAGGAGAGGAGACAGGACTTCTGCAGGCGGGAAGGCCTGACCCAGGTTAGGAGGAGGAGCCGCTCCTGTGCCGCTGTGTTTGTGCTGAGGGAAGCTTTTAAAGAAGCTCTTTGGACAGTGTCCATCTCAGGCCATTCGGATGGAGATGGATGAGGCTTTGCACTGAGGGAGAGTAATGTGAAGAATAATTGTTCTCACTGCTCGGAAGGAGGGGGAAGAAGCTGTCACAATCTGCAAGCGCAGCTTCTTCTCAGAAATGTGATCGCAGACTTGCAGTCTGCTCCTGAGCACCATGATCCTCTAAGTGGCTGTGATACTGGGCAGCCCACCCTCACTGTGCTTCTGCCGCTAGTGAGTCACAAGGCCACTGAGCTCCTCTGCTACCTCAGGCCTGCAAGGGCAGAGCTAGAGCCCCTGGCTCTTGGTGCCTTTGTCTGGGAAAAGAGCCAGTTAACCTGGTTTTGCTCAGATCCCTTGTGGATGTATCTGAGCCTGGCCGTGCCACCACTAGCCAGGCAGAGGGAAAGTCTACAGGGCGGCCATTTGCATGCTTTTTGCCTTTGACAGGAGGAATCTATGAAAGTAGTGTGTGTGTCAAAGTGCTGTGGGGGTGAGCAAGGTGACTGGTGGAAGGTATTTAGGACAGAGCCTGGCCCTGGTGAGTGCTGTGACAGCACTGGCTATTGCTGTCATTCAGGAACAGCGCAAACCTGCTCACAAGTTGGCAAAGTTTCTCCAGAGATCCATGTCTACATCATCTTGGTTGTGTACCTCTACAAATCAAATGCATCCTCAGTGACACTGTGGCTTGACTCCTTTCTACTAGAGGAAGAAGACCTGAAGACCAAATTAAAATGCAAGAAATGGAATACAATGATATCCAGTTGTTACGGCCTGTGTCTAGATGTGACCACAAAACTTCTTCGGGTCACAGGTGGGGCTTTGCAGCAGTGACTGGATCTAATGTGTACGAGGCTGGGATCAAGAGTGTGTGATTGCTAAATGAACCCACGATTGGTTTAACATAGTTCTGTGTAGGATTAATGGTGTCCCATCCTGTGTGCCAGTGCTACCTGTCCTAAGGATGTGTAGCCTGGATAAGTTGTAAGGGACAGGAAGAGGGCTGCTGGGGCTCTTGTTGGTTGCTTGCTGCTCAAATCCTCACTGCTTCACTGATTTGCTGCCTTCTGCTTGCCATGAGCTGTTCCTCCTCTGTGATGCCTCTCTGCCTTGAGATGCTGCCTTGTAGCCAGCCAACTAGAAATGAAAACCTCTGCAAGCCTTTCCTCTTCTAACTTTGGATGTCAAGTATTTTGTTTCAGCAAAAAGAAAAAGTAACTAAGACACCAAATCTCAAGTTTGAGAATACTTAGGCCCAAGTCGCAGCACAAGTAATAGATTTGACAGAATACTTACCCAACACAGCAGGGAAAGAAGTGATGATAGATGGCTGGTGTAGGCTAGAAAACTCTATGGAAGCTAGAAAGAGTTCTTCATGGAGTTAGAGCCTTGATCCACTCACCTCTCTCCTTAAACTAAGACCAAAATGTGTGTGTGTGGAGCGCGCGGGGGGGGGGGGGACATAGCTACAAGGTGTTGGTACTAGAAGCAGCCTACAAGCCATGCAAGCCCAAAGCCTATGAAAAGCCAAAACATTTCAGGAAATACCAGTGGGGTAGATGCTACTTATCAGAGCAAAAAAGGATACTAGCAATTACCAGGTACAAAAGGTAGCTGGATATATGGGGCATCTTCTGAAAAGATGAGAAGACAAGCACAGATGTGGCTTAAGGAAAAAGAGTGGCCAAGTTGATTGAAAATTGTAAGAGGAATCTTCAAGGTCCTGGGTTGAGTTTCTTGGCTTGCTGCAACTTGAATCGCCACGTGAGAAAATAAATAGGACTAATTACAGGAGCATGGCTTTATACCTGAACATATGGTTTGTAAATGTTATAGCTAATATACCAAGTTTGCTCAACCTGCTATGAACTAAGACTAGATAAGCACCCAATACTCACTATATGAAGAGCCTTTGGTTCTTATTTTTCTCTCTTTCCTTAAGAGAGCTGATCTGAGCCTACTGTCATCTGTGAATCATCTCATTCATCCTGAAAACTCATTCAATGTGATTAGCACATCACTAAAACTGTGCACCATGCAATAAGTAGCCATCCAAAGAAGATTAGCGTGTGTGCACCTCTTACAGCCTCATCATCCTACGAATGTGTTGGGTAGTGTCTCACTCAGTGCAGTCTGCACCAGTCACCTCTACCACTCATTATCCATGCACAGAGGAGAGGCTCCAGAAGTCCTTATCAACTGATCAGAAGAATTACACTGAATGCATCATTCACAGATGACCAAGAATTGAAAGATGAGAAATGCTGTTTTTGCATATAGTCAGCTTTCAGTCACTGCTGCCCGCTGCCTCACTTTCTTATGCTGAAAACTCAGCCATAGACCTCCGATGGCAAGGGTAGGCAGCTAATGGTGGAAGCACTTGTGGATAACAGAGCCTAGTGGGTGCAAGGCCCACAATAGCCAGTCCTGGAGCTCTGTGCTGTCTAGAACAGAGAAGAGGTCCAAGGTAGCTTGTTTCCTGCTACTGAAATTGTTAGCTGAAATCAGATAGCACCAAAACCACAAGGACTTTGCTTACTTTGCCACTGTTCCCAGCCTGGGTCCCTTAACCTGTGTGTTGTACATGTGGCCCCAGAGCTGAGTAACCTGCGTCTGCATCTGAAATCAGTGTGACTGAACCTTTTAGAGGTACACAAATGGGAACCCTAGAACCCATTTATTTATTGCAAAGTGCTAATGCTGACATTAAACCTGACTGCCCAAGGATCAACTGCTGGGACAATTTCGCACAAGTGACTAGAGACCATTCTGCATGCCCTGGGTTCACCATCACTGTCCTAGTTCAACCTCTGAGAGTCCTGGGTGCCCCAGTTTAAGACAAATGACAGTACTGTCTACTGCCAAGCATCTTAGAGAGGAGAAAATGAGGACTATGTGCAAGAAATTTAGGACAGGGTTTGGCAATGCTTAGTGCTGTGAAAACGCTGGCTATTGTGCCTCAAACTGCCTCACAGGAGGAGGCAGTTTCTCCAAGGACCAAGTACAGAGCTCAGCTCATAAACTGATTTTCTGATAGCGCCTAGTAGTATAAAAGGAGCCCTCGAATAAAATGACACCTGTCCCACATCTTTGCTTTACAACTTTGGGAATTGGGGGTGGCATTTTGCTCTGAATCCAGGAGATACTCTTTGATGGGTTTTGGAGAACAAAGACAAGCTCCGCGCTACCAACCTGACCCCCAGGTAACTGAATCAAGGCTGGGGAGTGGCTTTGTCCACTTCAGAAAGTAAGGTGGGTGCCGTTCAGTGCCAGGCACTGCTCTATTTATGGTGTTGTGGGATTTCCTTGTATGAACAAGGATTGGAGACTCCAGAGGGGTTAAGCTGCCCCCAAGAGCCCTGTGCTGGTATGTGGAGCTGGATTCCACCCAGGCCTGCCTGAAGACAAAGCCTCAGCCCACTCTCCACTCCACCAGCCTCTGTCCTCTCTGTGTCGGGGATCCACGCCACCTCCCTGCCCCTCACTGCCTGCCTTTCTGGTTGACCCTCTCTCTCCTCCATTGCCCACATCAGTCCCTTGGTTCCAGTGGGTGGTTTTTAACTCACTACTGGCCAGCTTCTCTCTTTGTCACGCCCCCAAGAGCTCCTACAGAGAAGCTGAACCCTCACAGGAGTGTGTGCAGGTGGAGAGATCTGAGGCGCCCAAGGCCACCGATGTGCAAGGCGCCTTTCCAAGGAGCAGATTCAGCCTAGGGGATGGCAGTCAAGGTGAGGGATGGTCAGTAAGCAGCATATTCCAGGACACTGACCCCTGATTTAATGTCATGTGAAGAATCTTAAGTCTTCACTGGTGAAAGACAAGGATGCATGGCAGAATCAAGTATCATCAGCTTCCTGCATGAAATTTAGACATCTGGAAACTTTCAGATAAAGCAGCTAGGCCTGGCTGCTGACCTCTCTAGCTTCTGCAATATTGGGGTGAAGGAAGCTCTCAACATTTGCTGAGAGGTGGAGGAAGGCCTTCTGTGGGCTCCCCGGATGCCCTTCTCCTTGGTCTGGCAGGCAGCATTTTGCACATACACGAGCTGCCCAAAGAGGTGCTCAGAGTGCCAGCATTTGTTATGCAATCAAGGATCAGTTATTTTTCCTGAGCAGGGAGTTTTGTGACTAAGGATACACAGCTACATGATTGGGGCCAGTG
>PVKA01054397.1:0-10787 GCA_004027165.1 Ctenomys sociabilis
CTCTCTCTCTCTCTCTCTCTCTCTCTCTCTCTCTCTCTCTCTCTCTGTCCCTCATCCCTTGGACTCAGATGATTTCCAAGACTTCTGGTCAACCCTAGTGTGATTTCCTAACTAACAGCTGCTCACTCTGGGTTCCCCCTCATAGATCTAAATAATTTCCCCTGCTTTTTCTGTTCATCTACTTGAGGAGGCAACTCTAAGCCTGGAAGCCCAGGATTCATGGAGGACAGCTGGGTCCTACAGGAAGACTAAATTCCCATTCTGCAAGTTTCTCTAATTTATTTCAACATCCTGTTGTTCTTTTCCTGTGAAATCTCTCTTTTATTCCATGCGTCTTTTTCTGCCTTCCCTCAGAGTCTCACCTTTCCTTCAAACTAAGTTAAAGGAAGGACTCTGCTATTTATGGTTGACCTTATCCTGTACTAAAGGAAGATGTGCTAAAGGAATTTCTCCCCACCCTTGCCACAGGATTTTAAAATTAATTTTAAAAGCGAACACAATTTCTGAACCTGTCCTTCCTTGAAGGACATCTTTTTATTCCCCCTGAAGAATATGTACTGGAGGTTGGTCTATAGAAAAAAAAAAATTCTGTGCCTCTGTTTTGTTTTATTCCTGAAGTTGCTTCGGGGATGGTTAACTTGGTGAGCATCCTCATTCTCTAGCTGGGTCAGTGCACAACATGATCAAGATTAACAGGGGTATCAGGGCGGCAGCAGCCACCTCTGCACTGAATTCCCCCACTCTGATGGGTACTTTTCATCAGTATCTAGCATCCTGTGCATACCACAGTGCTTGGCTCCCAGTGATTACAAGGACACAGAGCCTTGCCCTCCACACACACAGACTCTGAGAGGAGTGTGCCTCCCTTTCATGGCTGCCCAAGCCCAAAACTCTTCCTTGAAGAGAAAAAGATGAAAGGAGGGAGATATCTGAGCAGTTCTCTGAATCTGAGCCCTGTGGTTTCCTCCAGTCTTTGGACAAGGACTAGAATCTGGGTCGGGAGGGACAAGGTCAGAGGAGAGGACACAGCTGTGCGGAAGACAGTGCAGAGGAAAGCAAGCTCTTCACTGAAGAGCACACAGTGAGAGGTGGGAAGACAGCACGACTATTTCAAGACTCTGCTAAGGATTGTTCTGTGGCCTGAGCCAAAACATGGGACATGGACTGGGGTGTATCACTGAGAAGGTCCCAAAGACATCTCCCCCAAAAGAAATGTCATCTCAACTCACCCCCATGGAATAGGTTCTTGATTAATCAGGAAAAAGAGTTGCTGGACTCACTAAGAGGCATAGGCAGATTCATTAAGCAGAATCAGAGAAGTGTATATTCAAGAAGAAATCTAGGAGCCAGGCATGGTGATGCACACCTATAATGCCAGCCCTCCTGGAACGTGAGGCAGGAGGACGACAAGTTTAAGTTCAGCCTGGGCAAATTAGACAGCCACACCCTGCTCAAAATAAAAAATAAGAAAAGAGCTGGTAGTATGATTTAATATGAAGGTCCTGGTTCGGTTTTTCAATACAAAAGGAGAGAGAAGAGAAATTGGTAGGAGGTGAAAGGAGAGAGGCAAAGAGATACAGACAGAGAGAGAGGAGAGAGAGAGCAAATGACTGTTTTACAGGTTTCTGAATCAAAATTTTAACCGTAGGTTCTTTGTTCTAAATGATTATTCTATACTTAACTTTTATTCCTAGCTCTTCAAAATTTTGGTTCATTTTGTTTTGACTGTTCTATTTTGTTTATATTCTTAAACCCTAAATCACGTAGTAGGCATGAAATTTTCAGCCTCTTGGGTAGTCATTAATGCTATCCAGAACCTGGTTTCAGATGGTTACCTTCTAGGTAACCAGAAAATACGCTTTCTGGCCCTCCCTGGGTTAAAGCCTGTGACTGGTGCAGGCCACTGCGTTGTGTGTGGGAGTAGCAGAAGTGTTATGTGTCCCTCTAGACTGGGGCATTTGGGCTGAAGAAATGACTCAGTAGATTAAGCACTTCCCTGGCAAGTGTAAGGGTCTGAGTTCAATTCCCGGTTCTGGAAAAAAAAAAAAAAAAGAATCTGCATCCCTAGACTGGGGCATTTAGTCACTGACAGAAGCCATAGAGCTCTCTGCCAAATTTCTTTTTTTTAATTGTATGTACTTAGAAGAATTCAGAATGTCAACAAGACAGTTGCAACTTTTTTTTTTTTTTTTTGCAATTACAGAGTGGTATTCAGTTAACAGAACAATTATTTCATATAAGCTACATCAGCGACAACTGAAGATGAAAAACTACCATCTATATATAACTAATTTTTGCTGTACACCAACAAGAAGCTGCTTTAAATTTCTATGCCAATTTAAAATCCCCATACTGTACCAGGCAAGGTTAATGGCTATGGGAAATACCACTGGGACAGGTCTATCTAAAGATACATTTGGTAGTGTGTTAGCTATACAAAAAAAAAAAAAAAAAGAAAAAAGACACTGTACAGTTTAAAAACAAATCTTACACAGCCTTACATTTCAATTTTTTTTTTCTTGAAAAGGAGTGAGTTGTGTACAGGGGGGTTAAATGCTTTATAAACAAGAAAAAAAAACTGCGCTAGAACCAGCTTAATCATCATCATCCTCTTCCTCCTCTTCTTTATCCTCCTCCTCCTCTTCGTCCTCATCTTCCTCCTCCTCCTCCTCTTCATTCTTTTTCTTGCTTTTTTCAGCTTTGACCACTCCCTTTATGCTGCGTCAGGCTTTCCTTTAGCCTGGCAGGCAGCAATGTCCTTTTCATACTTCTCCTTCAGCTCTGCAGCCTTCTTCTCGTATGTTCTCCTTTGATTTTTGGGCGATACTCAGAACAGAACAAGAAGAAAGCTGAAGGAGGCCTCTTGGGTGCATTGGGATCCTTAAACTTCTCTTCTCAGCAAGTTTGCACAGAGAATGCATACGATGGCATTGTGCCTTTCTGCTTCTTAGGGTCTCCTTTGCCCATGTTTACTTGTTTTCCTCAGCAAGGTACAGAGTCGCCCAGTGTCCATCCATCTCTCATTTGCCCTGTTGCTGTCTCTGTGGAGCTCAATGAACTGCAAAGGCTGTGAGAGCAGGAGCCAGACACAGCCTCCTCCTCTTCCAAACTTCTGTTAATGGTCAAGTTGCAGTTCTGTCAGGATAGAACCAGGCTCTGGATCACCATGGGAGATATGTTGTATTCCTGAGACTTAGGGCTTATTTGGTACTGTAGTATAATCTACCCTACCTTGACTATTTCCCCTCAACCAAACTTAACCCTTACTTCCACCAACTGCACAACATTTAGTTTTGTCCATTTAGCTCACTTTGTACTACTCAGCCACTTAATGAGTGAGGAATAGTTGGTCATTTTCAAGTTCTGTGCCTCAGGAGAGGAGTGGCATAGTACATCCATCCGCATTTGGGTAATGCAAGGAATGAGAAAGAAGACTAGTTAAGTGCTCCGTAGTAGGGCCCAGGAGGTGGCCTTCACGGGAGGTACAAATGACTTCTCATTTGTAACCATCATGGCCATGTGACATTTTCAGCATTGTAGCTGGGTGCTAGCACCACCAAGGCCTCCTCTGTGCCACTTCTGACTCCTACCCAAGGCCTGTAACACTTCTCCTCCATACCAGATCACAGGGTCTCATCATTGTTAGCTGTTAGGGCACTGTGAAGTGTCCTTAATTCAGCTAATGACCTGCTGTGGAACTGTGCCACATTGAGGTGGGGGGATGAGATGCTTCTGTAGCACCTCACCATCTCCCAGGCTACATTAGGGGAGCAAGCCACACGTGCCTTCTTATCTCAGGCCCCAGCCTACAGTGCCAGGTGCTCCATCCCACATTTCCTATACAAGCGCTGGGATCAAGCCCCAGACAACAGAATGGGAAGGGGCAGGGCTGGACATCCTCCTGAAGAAACTCAAGAGTATCTTTCTCTCTTGCTTTCTTCTCTCCATCCCTGCTTCTTGCCCCACTTTGGGATGGAGATTCATACATCTGTACTACTCATAGTGCTGATTCCCAACAAGATAAGGGCCACTTGGTGCAAGTGTGCAAATCAACACATTGTCTCCTTCACCAAGAAAGTCTTGCTGCTAATAAACAAAGGAAAACAAACAAAAAAACCCGTGTCCATGGAACTGAATGAGGCAGTGCTAACATTGATTTGCATTCTGAAATAAGCTCCTTATCTCAGTAATAAACAGGTTCAGGAGGCAGCCCCTTTTGTTGGGTATTCCCACCTGTTCTGTGGTTTGTGGATAAAATTTTATGCCCAGCTTCCTTATGGCTTTGGCTTTTGATGTGTAAAGCCAGCTTTTGGAATTCATAAAACCTTTCCACTCTCTCATATTTTGTCTTTGAGGACTATTGTCTCAGCCAGGAGTTTAAAAAAATCCATTCAGCAATTCAACTGACTTCTTTGTTCCAGAATGTATCTGTCCTTATCCTGAGAATTCTTTGGGTTTCTTTTTAAATTGTTGCTGAGAGGCTGGTGAGAAAATAATTCTGCCTTTTCTCTGTTTAACTTTTTAATTGTATTTCCTGTTTCTCTGGTTAGAAAAGGATATGGTTTTTAAGATAGAGTTTTATTGTATAGTTGGGAATTAATTCTATAAGCATTCATATTAAACTAGTCACTTTGAGTCTGTTTCCTGTTAAGAACATGCATATTCAGAAAGTTTTCTGATTAATGTACTATTTATTAAGAAGGTGTAATGACTAATAAATAAAATGTTCAATTAAAGTATTCATATAACTCTAAAAATAGCAAGAATAATAAAAAGGTTAGGCTTAGCAAAGAACAATAGAAAGATACTATAAAGCATATATTTGAAGCAAGCTCTTGCTAGGTAGCTCAGGCTGGCTGAGAATTTTCAGTCCTGCCTTAGCCACCTGAGTGCTGGGATTACAAGTATGTACTACCATGTCAAACTCTGTTTTAGTATTCTTCAGGATAAAGATAATTTTAATTTTTTTTCAAAAAGTGGTAGCATTTTTCTATCGACTTATAACTTGGGAAAGATATTTGTCTTAATATTTTGCCTTACGTCATTCCTTAGGTAGTTCATATCCTAAGCTTTTTCCTGAGATTCTTTTCTGTTTTTACAATATTTTAGTAATCTTAGAAGGCAAGAGCTTTTATTGCTATCACCATCAACTCCTTGCAGGCCCCCTTCTTCCTACTTCAGTCTCATCTCTGTCCAGCCCCTGAGGACCTATGTCAGCTACAGTCCAGAACTAAGTGTATACCCTCATATAACATGCATCATAGCCTGCATGTAGACATGCTTCCTGTTGCCATGAGCACGGCACAGTGCTATCTGTGCTCTGCTACCTCTTTTCTTATCCCATGCATATTTTCAAGACTTGCCCAATAAGTGAGTTCTTATCTCCTATCTCAGAGGACAGCGAGGAATCCTAAGTCCCTCACACTGGACATGCGTGGTCTGGAGATGACGAACTATGGGACAATGCAGATCCTTGGATCATACTCATTCCCAGGCCTATTGGTTTGGTTTTAGTTTTATTGAGCTACATTCCACATGGCATAATTGTCTTAGTCACGTGCTTATCACCGAGACAAAACACCTGACACCCACAGCTTTGAGAAGAAGTTAGTTTTGGTTTTAGTTTATGGCTATCTGGCTCCAAGGTAGGAAGAAAATGGCAGAGAGAACTGGGAGAGGGAATGGTTTCTAATGCATGGTATTCAGGAGGCAGAGAGGGCACTCTGTCCTCCTAGGGCATGTCTGCCTCACCTCTTCCAGCCCTCCTCCTCCCAGGACATCCAGCTATAGCATCACCATGGATGAATCCACTGACAACTACAGCACCTCTGTAATCCAATCACCTGCCAGAAGCCCCACCTCTGAACTCAGGGGGAGTTGTGGGAACAGTCTGGATCCAACCATTAATGATAATCTTCACCTGCTTAATCTTCACCTACAACCCAGTGGCTTTTAAACAAATGCCCAAGGTTGTACAAATATCACCATTATTCTAGAACATCCTCATCACCTGCAAAGAAACCTCATGCCATTATCTCCCGTTTCTCTCCCTCTAGAAGCTTGCAACTATCAAGTCTCTCTCTGTCTCTGTCTCTGTCTCTGTCTCTCTCTCTCTGAATTTGCATATTTGGGGTATTTCAGATAAGTAAAATCACACAATACTTTGTCACTTATAGCTAGCCTCATTCATTTAGTTTAATATTTTCAAGCCTTGGCTATAATGGAGCATGTGTTCATATTTTATTTCTTTTATTGCCAAATAGTATTCCAGTACATGGATATGCAATAGTTTGTCTGTCTAGCAGGGTTATGGAATGTAAAGCAGCATCATTTCTGTACCTAAACTATAGTCAGTTTGTAAATTGTATTTATTACTGTGTTTATTTTTTAAACAAGTTAAGCATCTCAGTAAGATAAATGGGGAAAATGACAGGGCATTTGGGGAAGTTATAGGAAATTTCTGTGAGTTGTTTTTTTTTTTTTTTTTGAAGAAACAGAACTGTTTATGAACTGGAGATATTCTCTCACTTTCCCCCAGGTCTGTACATGTCCGTACACATTTCTAGGCCTGAGAGCCCCAAGTTGCCTGGGCGCGGCAGAGTCCCCACAAAGAGCTGCAGCAGGGAAGCGTGCAGAACCAGTGAAGGCCGCCTTGCTTCCTCTCTGCCCCTCACTCTCCCTGACCTGCTGTTCCTATTTGCCTGTAAAGGGTCAAGCACGCAGCAGTGGGACAGCGTCAGGAGAGGTCAGGGGCTAGGCATAATTATGAGGAAATACAATTTCTCCGGGACTGTTGTGGGAGAGGAGAGCAGACTCCATCGGTCAAAGTGCTGCGAGAGCCTGCAAAGGCAGCCCCACTGCAGACGGGGGACTGGCTTTATTGTTATATCTGCTGTTAATAAACCAGATGTTCTCGAAGCATTCCTCCAACCAGTGACAGGCCTTGGAAATTGCTGTCCCTTTACTGGTTGCTGAATCCAAATAAAAATCAAATTAAAGTTTAATTCACCTCATCATTTTCTTTATGGCAGCTCTGCTTGACAGCCTTGAGGCAGAGCCGACTTCCTCCTCCTCCGCAGCACATATCACCCTCTGCCTGAAGGGCCCGGAGGTCAGCTGCTCCCAGAAGTCCTGTGTGGGTGGTGCTGGCAGCTGCAGAAAGGGCCACTGCCCATGCCAAGATGAAAGGGAGTCGCAGCTGCTGGAGTTATCAGCAAGGACTCCCCTCCTCTGCCTCTGGGGTCTCCATGGCAATGAGAGGGGGCTGATAGGTATGCCAGCTATGTAGCCTGGGCCACTTGCATCCCCAGCCCCCAGTGGGGCCTGGACTGTAAATTGCACACATCATATTCCTTCATTCTCATTGTAGCCAGGACAATATCTGGGATAATGGGATCCCAATTAATGCATACATTTATGTCATATGTTTTCCTATTCAAGGTAGACATGAATGAATGAATGAATGAATGAATGAATGAATGAATGAATGAATGAATGAATACAGAAAGCCATTTGCCAAGGGTTCCCTCTTAAAATAATCTCCATTTCTCTTTCATCTTCTCCCTTCCTACTTTCTTCTTTCTTTCCTTCCTTCCCTCTTTCCTTCCTTCCTTCCCTCCTTCCTTCCCTCCTTCTTTCCTTCTTCCCTCCTTCCTTCCTTCCTTCCTTCTTTTCTTCCTTCCTTCCTTCTTTCCTTCCTTCCTTCCTTCCTTCCTTCCTTCCTTCCTTCCTTCCTTCCTTCCTTCCTTCTTTCTTTGACTTACAAATAAACTTTCCAGGATGCCATTCCAACTCTTAACAGATGATTCCATTGTGCTGGAAGTTACTGCTTGGTGCTGCCTATGTGAACCTGGAGTCAGGCTTGCAATTTTGAAATGCATGGAGAGGCCCACAGATGCAAACTACTGACCTCTTCATCTGAATCAAACCAAACAGAAGGATGAAGAGATTGTGATGTAGCCAGGAGGTGGAGAATATAGCACAAGAAGTCTTCCAGGTCAAGAAAAACTATTGCAGGGACACAAAAGTAGTCCAAAGAAAAATCCAGGCAGAGGTACAAAATCTTGGAAATCAGCCCTGTGCATGCATTCATTTAACAATTCAGTGCCTGTAAAATGGACTAACCCATGTGAGACAGATGAAGCCAGAGGCTGACTGCGAGGGGTCGCCGGTGAGTCCAGAAATCTCCACCTTATGATGTCACCAGAGCTGCACAGGGACAAAATATACACAGACAGGGCCAGGAAATTGCTCCAGGAGGAAGAGATTTCAAGTGGGAAGAACACTTTGGTGTGGGTGTTACTGAGTGGAGACAAGATCAGAAGGGAAGTAGAAGATGTGAAAATGGAGAAGAGGCAAGAAATGATTGATTACTTATTTATCTTTAGTTTCTGATGAGGCAGACCTGGTATTTATCTCCCTAATGATGCCTTGAAGAAAGCCTAAACTTGAACATTTGTGGCAAGGCTGTTATGCTGACCCTTGTACACATGTGAAAGGGAGTCTCTCTGTCTCTGTCTCTCTCCCCCAACATCCCTCGTGTGTGTGTGTGTGTGTGTGTGTGTGTGTGTGTGTGTGTGTATTCATGTTGGGGATGGAACCCAAGTCCTTTGTGCATGGTAGGCAAGTACTCTACTGCTAAACTACACTTCCAGCCCTTTTCTTTGTGCATGAGAATCTTTCTTTGAGAGTCAGGATCCTCAATTGTTGCCTATCTTTCTGCATAAAGTGAAAGAAGATTATGTAACACCATGCCATCCTTCAGAAATATTTTTGCTTTGTTTTATAAAATGTATTTTCTAAAACTGCATACAAGCTAAGCTCTTACATGCCTTCCATCACAGAGGTAGTGAAGCAGAGTTAAGCAGTCTGATGTTAATTCATGAACCAGGAAATCTTCCTGGCAGATCCTGGTGAGTTCTCAGTTGGCCAGTGACAGATAGAGAAATGTGCTTTGCAGGGTTGTTTCCCCCTCGTTCCCAGGTCCAGCTGCCCATATCTTCAAAGCTGGCAACAGAAGCCGACAGAACCTGGCACCTCTGGTTTGAAGAGCAGAGACTTGCTCTGCAGGAGGTCCTGAGCAGGCAGCCTGTCATGGTCCTATGGAAGTCATGCATAGATGGGGTGTCACTCACAGAGACATCTCTCCTCCTCTACCTTTCTTTTTCTGTTTTTTTAAAAATTTAACATTGTCTGGATAAAACCAGGCTTACTCAATGATAACACTTATAAAGGCTGATAAATTAAGGGGGGAAATGAAGGAGAAAGAGAAGAATAACATGGAGAGATGGGAGAAAGGAGAAGGGAGAAAGAAAATGTGGAAACTAGAGAAGTGAAGAGTTTTTTTTTAAAGAAGAGATAATAATGGCATGGGCTCTGTAGGGTTGTTGTGAGGATTATGGGTTGCTGTCTTTGTACTTATTGCTTCTATTAGCAACTGTCTTTCCTCAGGATAGATCTCACTCACTTCATTTCTTTCAAGTATCTTCTCAAAGAGAGGCTGTCTTTGGTCTCCCTATACAAATTTACCTTTTCCATCATGATCTGTTTAACCAGTTTTATTTTTCTTCATAGCCACTATTGCCACCTCTTCATAGCACCTATTGCCATTTATTGGCTTGTTTGTCTTTACTCAAAGGAATTTAAACTGTACCAGCCCAGGGACTTTTTCAGTTTCATAGGCTGCTATAGTCAAGTGTCTAATACAATGCTTGGCACATAGTAGGTGTGCAGTGAGTGTCTGTTGAATGAATGTTAAATCCAGGTCAAATATAGCAACCATAGAGACCTACCATTGTGTTTCACATCAGCTTCAATGAGTGAAATCAGTACCCCAGACTGTATATCCTTTAGAGTAGTCACAATTCAGAAAAATCTGGAGACTCTTGTGATAGCCTTAGAAGAAGAGAGAAAAGTGAAATTACTGAGAATCTATAAAAACAGCTCTGCTTCCATCCCTTTTTTCCTTTGTGGCTGGGTTTGTCCTCATCTTTTCCTAGGAGGTAGGAAAGCAATTGTCCTTGTCATTGCCTCATAGACTCCTGGCTCTAAAGCTTAAGTTCCATGGCTTTCTTAAGAGAAGTGAAAACAAGACTCCTTCCTCTGTAATCTCCACAAGGCCTCTGAAAAGAAAAAACATTGTTTAATATATTTATTATGAAGAGAACTGTTTATTCATGTCTAGCTTAAGACTAGCTCCTTTGCATGCTTTTTCCCCAGCCAGCAAGCACCCCAGCTTCAGAGACAGTAAGAGAAACAGGACTGAGTTCTTGTACCATCAGAGAAATTCTCCTTTCTTTCATGGTGTTGCTTTTACAACCCACCATATTTACATCTTCAGGCAATGACAGTGACACTCTTTCCTACTTCCCAGAAGAGGACAAAGGAAATCCAGAATAAAGAAAGAGTGTGTCATGGAGCCAAGCTCTCATCACAGAGCTTCTGGGGAATGTTTTCTCCTCATTTCTGAAGACATCATGAAAATCCCCAGAATTTTTCTGAATTATGATTGCCTTATAGAAAATGGAATTGGACAGGCCATGAAGCCCACATGAATTGACTTCTGGCAGCGGTTACACTTCATGTTTGCTGTATTTAGCCTTCAGCCTTGAGAGGGGGACAGTTAAAAAGGAGGACTATCAGCAGGTCACAGTGGTGCGTGCTCAGGATCCCAGCTTCGGGGAGGTTGAGGCAGGAGGATTGCAAGCATACCCAACTTAGGCAACTTAGACCCTGTCTCACTAATGGTGGTGGTGATGGCAATGGTGGTGGTGGTGGTGGTGGTGGTG
>PVKA01054398.1:0-10831 GCA_004027165.1 Ctenomys sociabilis
GTGCGAAGTCCCAGATTCAACCTCGGGTACCTGTGCCGGCCCTGGAGCACACCATTCAGACCACAGCAGGGTGTGGAGGTGCACGCTTCTGATGCCAGTGCTGGGGACACTGGGACAGGAGGTTTATGAGCTGTGAGCACCAAATAAATAAACAAATAAAAGAAAATTAAGAAGAAAACAACAAAGAAGAATGGTAAACCCTTATATGACACATCCACAGAATGTGTCCTTTAGTTAGCCTGATGTGCTGAACTGAAGCGATCAAATTCTTCACAATCCCTGGCCACACGGAGACTGAGAGCTGAGAAGACAGTAAGGGGCAAAAGATGATAGAGCTGCAGGGCAGAGGCCATCTTGGCATGTTCCAGGGGCACAGGCGAGGCCCCAGGAGCTGGAAGATGTCACTGGCAGGGCCTGAGCCCTTCGGCAGCAGGACCCAGAGCAGAAACCTGGCCTCAAGTAGCAAAAAGCTGTTTGTCCCTTCATCCCAAGAAGGAGTGGAAAGAAAAAATGCATAGAATTAATTTAAAAGGGATGTTTCTGTGCTCTTATAAGATACTGTCAGAGAGTAGGCATCTCATATTCCTGTAACTTTCTGTAGCTTGTACAGTATGTCTTCTGTTTTTCCGCCTTTCTCACATTTAACTGGTGTTAAGAATTCCCACTTTTGGGGCCGAGGAGATGGCTCAATAGAATAAGCACTTGCCTGGCAAGCGCAAGGTCTTTAGTTCAATCCCCAGTTCTGCAAAGAACAAAAAAAAAGAATTCACATTTTCCTAGCAGGCACAGGAATCTTAGTTATTTGATGTTTTTCAAAAGAGACAGCTCAAGTGACTATTATAATTAATTAATGTTGCAAAATGCTGCTTTATCTCATTTCAAACTCAAAACAAGCCATTGAGGTAGGCCAAATATCTAGTACCTTATTTATTTCCATTTCACAGATGAGGAAACTGAGGGTCACGGAGTTAAAGGGACTATCAATGAGTTTCCACATTCCTTATTCATGTACCTCTGTCTCTTTTGTATTATAACAATGATAACTTTCAATAATTAGAGTGAAGTCCTGTTTGTTAGGTCATGAGGAATGAAGGTTATTGAGGGTGGAGATGAACAGGAAACGAAATTCTTACATGGATTCCACCCAAGTCTTCCTGTATTAGAATAAAAACAGAATGGAAAGGAGAAGAGAGAATTTTGCAAGTTAATAAACGAATCCTGATCTGCCGCTAAATTATTTCTTCCTCAACTAAAAGGGCTTTTTTAAGACACTGTAGGAGGAAGTAATGAGTGCATGAGTCACTTATCTTAAAATAAAATAGGCACTAATAATGAAAATAATAATTTAAGGAGAAAAGGGGAATCAGTGCTTTGAACCCACATAGGCCCATCTGGAATGAGGACAAAGGTTTCAGGGTAAAAAGTATGAGTGAGAGTAGAGGAAATGCCCTTCAGTCCGTCCCCAGGAAAACTTCTGTGGCCTTTCCTCTTCTGTCTTCAATGCATGGTAAAGTTTGGGGTCCTCAGAACCGTTGGGCTCTTTCTGAAGGGCTAGCTGAGGGTCTATGACATTAAGCACCAAAATATGAACCCCTGCCAGACGTTTTGGATGGCGATCTATTTAAAATATACCTGTGCAACCTTTTGTATGGACTATGTTCAGCAGAGTCTTTCTCATAATGATAGTCAGTGCTAGAAACAGCAGCCCCAGGGGGCATTGCTTTATCAACAGTGACACCTGCCAGAGTCTGGGGAAGTACCTTGAAATTACTGAGACGATCTTGTTCCCCAACTGACATTGAATGGCCTCACATTTATGTGTGTGTGTGTGTGTGTGTGTGTGTGTGTGTGTGTGTGTTTTAAAGTGAATTTTTAATTTAAAAAATTCTAATAAACAGTATCTTGAAGAGCTGCTGATTTTTTCATGTTTCTTTTCTATAATGAGGTTGGAAGCTCTTGGAAGACAACAGCTTCTGGGAGCTGCCCCTTGCATATGACCCTATGAAGAGCATGGGCTTATGATATGGGCAAGAGGGAGACATCTGGGCCAACCAGAAAGGTGTGAAGTCCTTAAGATGAGTAGGTTCAGAGGATGCCAAATGAAAAACTGAAGCGAGTTTTCATGATGAAGATCACAGAGGATCCACTGGTACAGATGCCAGGCTTGGGTACACTGAGGTAACCAGAGAAAATCAGCAAAGAAGGTTTACATTATGGAGAGATATTTCATTTTTCAGGATGGGAATGCTTTTTTTCATATAGATATCCATTTTCTCTAGATGGAATTGCAATCCTTAGATTAGATAAAACTGTGACCAAGATCTCAAATGAGATTTTTCGAGGCCTTTAAAAAACTGATTTGAAAATTGAAATAGGGAGGTATGGTCCAAGAATTTTCAAGATACTTCTGAATGTGAAATATAAAGAAAGAGTTAGTTGAATTTATGAAACTGAAGTGGTTAAGAAAGTATAATATTAAAACACACATAGACCAGATTGACTGATAGAAAAGAGATCTACAGAATAGATACAATGTAGCAAGGTTGATTTATGACAGAAGCAAATATATGTTTAGTGGCAAATAAATTGGAAACAAAATAAATAATTGTCCAATGATGGGAACATGGATTTTGATTTCTCTCTCTCTCTCTCTATCTCTCTTTCTCTCTCTGAAGTTTGCAGAATTTAAATGCCAAAGAGAACTCTTTAAGTAGAAAACAGAAGGTGACTCTTTTCTGTTCATGGAAAAAAATAGGATTTCTTTTTTTAAATTAAAATTCATTTTTAAATTTAAAATTTCATTGATGCACATTAGATATACCTAACAGTCTCATTCATCACTGGGAACCTGTGTCTCTATGTAACACATCTTGATTCTTCTTTCTCTCTTAACCCCTTCCTTCTTCTCCTTATTTACAAAATCTTTGTTTTCGTTTTTTCTATTCTCTATTTCTCTTTTCCTTTGTTCCAAAAAAGACATTGAAAAATATGAAAGTTTAACCAAATTAAGCAGATACATTAGCCTTAAAGCAGGAGTTGAGAGACTATACTAGTGAATATTCTAGACTGTGCTAGCCACAATGTCTCTGTCACATTTTCTTTCACTTTTTAATTAATTTTATTGAGAAACAAATAGCAATGAGACAGTTTCAAAACTGATTAGTAGGACAGTTACAATAATTAATACATTAAATATTGCCTTCGTAGTAGTTATTCATAGTACAAGATGTAGACATGATATCCTGTCCAAACACTATAAGTACAAATCTTTCTTCTCATTGAATTAAGAGAAAGTAGTTATATATCTATCCTATTTTGTGTATACAGATATAAAATGGTCCTTCATTTGTATCTCCTTTTTTTGTTTAGTTTTGTCAGAGATGGGTATTCCATTGCCATTTAAATATTGTAGGTTCATGAATTCAGCAAAACAATCCAATATAGATAAGTAGTCCATAATAGTAGTGGGTTTTCTGGAAGACTGACAATGTCAGAAGTTGTTGAAATGAGCCCTTTACAGCTCAGCATATTAACATGGCTTTACTTTTTATACCTCATTTTTATACTTTTCTGATGGATGGTTAAGACCAAGATAAAGCAAGACCTGTGTAACAAGAAATGTACCTTTTGTATCTGATAAAGTCAGTCAGGTACCCTCAGGGTTTATCCTGAATTCTGTACCGCAGTTTGTAGATCCTTTGTCAGTGTCAGCCGTGTGGGTGAGTCAGAGTCATTGCTTGACCAATTTGCTCTGTGTGAAAGCCTGAGAAAATCTTTTCTGTCCATGTGACTCTTCTTAGGCACATTCTACATCATTGATTACTTTCATCTGTGACACCATAATGTCCTTGATCAGAAAATTTGGGACACAATTGAGTTACAGGATTTTACAGTACAGGTTCTCCTATGTCCTGAGTCCTTACTGACCTTGAAAGGCTAGGGCCAAAATGTTGGGTGTCCTTGCAGCTCTTCTTTTTCTCTAATTTTGGTCTGAAAACTTAGGTTGTTAACCCTCCATCTGTCACATTTTCTTCTTTGCAGTCATGCTGTCATCTTTACAGCTGTTTGAACATGTGAGGACACACAAAGCTCAAAGGCCATGCAGAGTTGGATCTGGGTGCCAGGTGTAAGCTGCATTTCCTTGTATCATCTTGTTTTGAAATTCTACATAACTTTTATTATTTTCTTATCACTCTCTTTAAAATAAAAGTTATGAGAACCTGGAAAAATTAATCACCCCAAATGTCCTGATTTCCCTGGAATGCAAGTTTTCCTGGAATATCATCTTGCAGATTTCAGTGAGTGTGTGCGTATGTGTGTGTGTGTGTGTGTGTGTGTGCATGCTATTTAGCTTGTTTTATTATAACCAAAACTATTTATATTAGCAGAAGACTGTCACTTGCATTTTACAGACAATAAAAGTAATTTAAAGGTAAAAAAAAAAACCAAAAAACTTGTTATAACTGCTGAAACCAAACAAAAAAAGTTGTACATTTGTTTGTAATTTTTTTATGGACACTGTGTGTCAATGAAAGGCTCAAAATGCATGAAGCATGTGAGAAGACAAGATATACACTACAAAAAGACATTTTTAGCACTTCTAGCAGGCAAATGGACAGTTAAATTTAATATTACATTAAGATTTTCTATTAATTTTTAAGAAAATGACTAGCAGAAAAATAGGCATAAATTATGAGCCTGCACTTCACAGAAATGGAAGACATTTATCCAAAAATATGATAAAGATGCCTTCCTCAATAGCAATCAGTCTTTTAGGCTTAGGGCAGGGAACGTAGCTCAGTAGTAAAGTGATGAACGCCACTATGAAGCAGTTCTGAGTAGAACTGAAGTAACTGGCTTCTCTTGTGTGCTTGTGAGCTTGCCTGGCGCTGAGGCCCTGGTCTGGAGGTGCACAGCGAACTCAGGTAAGTGACCCTCTGTACCACCGGTTCCGCTGAGGCTGGTAGTGGCCTCTGAAGTTGGGACCCCTCAAAGGGCAAGATAAGGCCACAGCCGGGGATGTTTGGCTCCGACCCAAATTAGCTAATAGGTGACTTTAGCCCAGGCTTCTCACTCAAGGGTGAAGGCTTCTGGGAGGTGACAGAGTTCTCCTAAATTAACATAATGTGTTACTGGAAGATGCCCTTGAAGGGACCTCAAGTCCTGCCCAGATGCGAGCATCTTCTTTAGTGTTCTCTTCCTTTGTTTGACAGCATAATAAACATGGACTGCCTAGAGAAGTTCTTAGTCTTAATTTAGAGAAGCGCAAATTCTGTGAGAGGATTTGGGTCCTTCAAGCCCCTAAAATCATATCATTTGTCTCTTTTATTTCACCCTTCAACATCCACTTGTTGGGACATTGCAGGCCTGCTCATCCCACAATACTAGGGGATAATATTAACATTGTAAATAAAGCACTTGCTTAGCAGATTGAAGGCCCTGAATTCAATTTCCAGCGCCATGCTCCTGCATGCGTGCGCGCGCACTTTGCAAGTCAGAGGGTCTCTGTTGTAGTTACAATTTTACACTTGCTTTATAGGTAAAAATTAATTCATAGGACTCAGCTATAAAGAAAAACAATCATAGTTAAGTGGATGCAACTTGAGGCTATATTCATAAGTGAAATAAGCCAGGCTCACATGTGTAAATATTGTATTGTCTCTTTGGTGTAAGACCTTAAAACAAAAAGTAAAAACTGAAAGCTATAACAGACACAGTTAAGTGGAAAGAAACAGAACTTAAGGATTAAACAACAAAGAAGAGAAAGGAGAGAAAAGTTAGGAAATAAGGTAGGGGCAAAGCCATTCATTCATATATTCAAGTTGGTAAGGCAATAGTCTTAAGAATTTCCATCAAGTTTTTGAAAATAATTGTTAATTGGTAGAATTCTCACCCTGACTAACTCTCTATGTTGATGCCTGTGAACTAAGTAACAATACTGAGGACAGTAATGTGTAATACCAAAATCATACTTGAAATACCTGTCATCTTGGCATTCTAAATGTATACTGTTTCTAATGTCATATCATAAGTGAAAGTATTATAATACTCTCTTTAAAGTAATTTTTTTAAAAAAGGTAATAAAAGAAAATGAGAGTCAAGAAAAAATAAGATTTCTTTTTTTTTTTTTTGTAGGTTAGGGAAGAGTCTACAAGGTGTTCAGGGTCTCATTACTAGATCAGACTCGTAATGATCCTCCTGTTTACAGCCTCCCAAGAGCTAGGTCTCAATTGCCTTCTCAACATGCCCCGGGGTCAGGGCTGGCCTGGCAGGCCTGGGGATTGAACCCCTGACCCCTGCACCTGCTTGCAGGCTCTTTAATCTGCTGAGCTATTCGGCCATCCCTAAGATTTCTTGCAAGCATGTGGTAATATTCAATCATGTGTCCCATCTTGCATAACTATATCTGTCAATCTGAGCAACAGATTTGACAATAAAAATAGATAGTATATCAATCACTGTTAATCAGCTATGCTTGTTTTGAAAATCTGTAACATGTGTTGTTGCATGTGACCTTCTTCTGTTTTAGCTTTTGTTTTTCTCGCTCGTTTTTACTCTTCAAAATAAAAGAAAATTGTAATTAAAAGAATAAAAATAAATATAACAAGTGTTGGAAAATATCCAATACACTGCCAACGCTGCAGCAAATTGGTTTAACTGCATCTGCAAACAAGCTGGTATGCATTTCAGCTTTTACATATCTAAGGACTCAGCACCCCCATTTCTTGGTGTATTTATTCCCAGTAGAAATTCTTGCTGAAGTAGTACTGGTGACGTACAAGGATATTCAGAGCAGCACCTCTTGGAATGGTTCTAAAAATGGAAATATCAAAATGCCTCTTGTATTAGTTTCCTCTTTTTTTTTTCTAACAAATTACCATATACTTGGCAGCTGAAAACAACGTAAAATGTACAATCTTTTAGTTCTAGAAATCAGAATTCTAGAGGGGGTCTTCCTGGGCTACACCATGGTGCTGCTGACAGAGCTGTGTATCTGAAGCTGTCAAGGAAAATACGCTTTCTTGCTCTTTCGAGCCTTTCGAGCTCCCTGTGGTCTTCGCCTTGTGGCCTGGTTCCCTTTTTTTGACACTGGTCCTGGCTGACTCACCCTTTCTTGTGCCAGGTCACATGACATGGATTGTTCTGTTTTCTGCTTCCACATTTCAGAATCATGATGATCATACTGGGCATCCTGGTAATCTGGGATAATCTCATCACCACATCAGCTGATTACCATCCTTAATTCCACCTGAAATTTTAACTCCCCATTGTACTGTGCGACAACATATTTCTAGGTTCTGGAGTCAAGAAGATAGATTTTATTTTTTGAGACAAGGTCTCACTATATAGTACAAGCTGGCCTTGAACTCACTTGTGTAGCCCAGGCTGGCCTTGAACACAGGCCAGTCCTCCTGCCTCAGCCTCCTGAGTGCTGGGATTACAGGCATGTACTACCATGCCTGGAAAGAAGATGACATTTTTGGAAGAGTTATTATTCTGTTGGATCACATACCTTGAGAGGAGAATATATACATAAAGCTGTGAAATCTCTAAGACAATATTATGCAGCAATAGCTAAAAAGAGCAACATGACTCAATTTTTAGAATGGAATGTTCAAGAGAAAATTTTTTTAAAAAAGCAAAAAGCCATTTCACTAAGCTGTGGAAAGTTCTGTCTCCTTCTGATTTGACTCCTAGTTTTTTATATACTTGTAGGATAAAACCAAACAAAGACATTACCACAAAAAGCATTCTATCCTTCTTAATAAGCCTCCAAATAACAAAAATTAAATAATTTAGGCTTCTCCGCTCTCCACCTAACTACACAGGCCCTGACTCCCGGGTTTGGCCTTAGCACGTCCTTACTGCCCATGCCAATGCATTAGTAAATCTTTAGCAATCAACATGTATCCCAGATGTAACTGCTAGTCCTGTCTTTGCTGCTATACAGTGGACCAACTAAATACCCTTTATACTCATTTTCTGCTTTCACCCTTGACCACGTAGTGATACACCCTTTACAAGGTGCCCATTTTTATGCATAAGTAAAACCACAACATCCTGTTGCTTGAACCTTTCAATGACTTTTAATTATAACCAGGGTAAAATCTAAAATCCTTACCAGGGCCTATAAGGTTCCATGAAACAAAGGCTCACCAACCCATCTCAATTCATTTCTCTCCAACCCCACCTGTGTGGTTCCTCGCCAGCCACAGTGGTCTCCTCTCCTTTCTTTAAATTAGCTTTTTCCACATCTTGGGGTCCTCACACTCTTTAATTATGGCACATCCCCCAGATCTCCTCTCCTTTCTTTAAATTAGCTTTTTCCACATCTTGGGGTCCTCACACTCTTTAATTATGGCACATCCCCCAGATCTGTAGGAAGTCGCCTTCTAAATGGGGACACCACCTTCCCAGAGAGTACCTTGCCTGGCATCATTAAAGCAACAATTCCAATCACCCCCAGCAACACCACCTCATTTCTCAAGACAGCTTCAGTGTGTGTCCATTGGCACTTACTAGTGGGTAAAAGAATGGTCTCAGGACCGGGTCTAGCTGCACGACATCAGATACTCGTAAACTAAATTAAATTTTAAAGGTCTCACTTTCCTTATTTATGAAATGGGGAAAGAGGGGTGTAAAAGAAGACATTAAGAGAAGGGTATATATTTCATAGGACAATTATGAGAATAAATGAGCTCACATATATAACACACCTAGGATGGAGTCCTGCATCTACTGGTAGCAAGCATCCCTGTGAGTGTCAGCTCCTTATACCATCTTTCCTCCTTTCTTAGGGTGTGAGCATCCTGACAGCAGGATGCTTTTGCTTGTTACTACATACCTGGAGCCTGGAATACAGTAAGCTTTCCATGAATAGGCGCGACCAGCCCACCCTTCTGAGGTCCAACCCTACAAACCCTTCAGCTTGCTCTGTTCCCTATGCCGGCGTTGCACTGCCGTCCTGCTCCCAGGACAAGTCGGGCAAGCTCACACCTGGCATCCTTGCTCCAGCTGCTCCTTCTTCCAGTACTCACTGGGATGCCTCTCCAACTCACGTGAGACTGCCCATCTGCCTGCTGTCATGCTGTAACCTGCCCACAGTGCCTTTTCACACTCTTGATTTCCTTACCTTTGTATTTTGTCCATGGTTCTTAGCACTGCCTAGCATGTTCTACAAATTACACTTGTGCCCGGCAGACCAACCCTAAGGTGGCACCATGGTTCTCTCCCTCTGGTGTTCACTCCCTTGTCTGCCCCATCCCCTTGAATATCAGCAGGACCCATGACTTCTAATGAGTAGAATTGTCAAAGGGGGTAGGATGTCAGTCCTGCAACTCTATTTTATTATATAAGGCTCTCTTTTGCAGCAAACCTTGTTACAGTCTGACTCTCAGAGCCTGGTTTTGAAGAAGGAGATTGGGTGGATATTAGAGCCATAAGGAAGTGGATTCTGTGGATAACCTGAGTGAGATTGCAAGTGAACAAGGTCCTGTTCAAGGATCCAGATGAGAAACCCCAGCTGGCCTGGTGCCTTTGCTGTAGCATTTCTAAAGGCCCAGCTAAATCCTGCTCAGGCCTCTGAGCTGTAGACACAGTGAACGTGTTCTAAGTTTTTGAGTTTGCATCCATCTGTTATGCAGCATTGGAAAGTGAATATGTTATTATTATGTGTCTCTCCCTAATGAAATGTAAGCTCCACAAGGGGAGAAATCTTTTCTCATCATCTTTACTAATATAACCTAACCTCCTAGAACTCAGAGACATTAGGGCTTTCACACGGAATTGTTGAGCAGATACAAGAAGAAATAAGGCTCTAGAATGGTAGCAAAGTCTTAAGGACACTTTAACAATTTAGCAATGAAAAGTAACCAGTAAAGTACTGTAATTTCCTTTTTTCCCTCCTCAAACGCAAACACTATAGAGCTGGGGAGATGGCTCAGTGGAATAAGCACTTCCCTGGCAAGGGCCTGAGTTCAATCCCCAGTTCCACCAAAACAAACAAACAAACAAACAAAAAACACTCCAGATGCAGCTGTGCTTATTTTGCAGAAGGGTTCCTTGAGATGTGGAGCAATGTGCAGTGCCCAGAGGGGCTGGACTTACCCAGGTATCTCTATAGAGAAGTACATGAAATTGCTAGTATAGTTCAGTTACATAGTTGTTGCTTGCACAGGACAGGTTTCCAGGTAAATCAATGCTGTTATCTTGTGTTTTCTAAAATACTACAATATAATTATAGGGCTCTGAAAACAAAAACCCACGATAAGATTGGGATTTTATGAAATGATATTAAAAAATCTCAGATTTGCTCATTGTATGAATACTTTAATGTTTTTCTTTTAAGAAACTAGACTTATTTATTCAAAGTACTGAAAAAAAAGATCTGTCCTCACTGAATTTTATATTTAGCAAATATACCTTTGAAAACTAAAAGTAAAATATTTTCCAGTTATACAAACTTGAAATATTCTCATACTTCCAGACGTAGCTTATAGGAAATAACAAAGAACATAATCCAGAAGACAAGAGAAGTTGCTGTATGGTCCTGGATAAAGAATAAAGAGTTCTCAAATTGGTAGTTATGCAGGACTATGTAAAACATGATTATAAAAAAATAATTATATCAGATGAACCTATTTATTTTTATTTTTTATTAATTTTATTGAGAAACAAATAGCAATGAGACAGTTTCAAAACCAATTAATAGATGAAGCCATTTAAAAGATCACTGAAGATTTCCACAAAACAGTATTAATCTTATGTTAGGTTATATACATATTTTTTTCATATACATACGTGTGTGTGTGTGTGTGTGTGTGTGACAAGA
>PVKA01054399.1:0-10777 GCA_004027165.1 Ctenomys sociabilis
GGAGGGAGGAAGGGAGAGAGGGAAGAAGGGAAGAGAGAGACAGAGGGAGGGAGGGAGAGAGAGAGGGGGGGGGAGAGAGGGGGAGAAAGAAAGAAGAGGAAGAGAAGGAGAAAGAGAGGAGGAGGAACTAAGGAGTCAGGATCTGGGCCTGAGCAGTTGGAAGGAAGCAGGTGCTATTAATTAAGATGAAGAACATTCTGGAAGGCAGAGGTGGCTGGGAGCTCAGGGGTTCATTTGGACCTTGTAAGTCTGAGGTGCTGATCGAATGTGTACTTAGAGACTGTGGCTGCACCTGGATGTACAAGTGTGGAGTCCAGGGTCCAGGTGCAGACAAGCAGCAGGAATCCGAGAGGGATCGACATTCAGATGGTACTTAAATCCATGATGCTGTTTGCGTTCACCAAGGGCATGACAATAGAAGAAACAGAAATAGAAGTTCCATGACTGAGCCCTGGGAACTGCCTGGTTTAGTTTAAGAACATGGGGTGTGAGGAAAGAATCAAGGGGACAGAGGAGGAGTCAGAGATGCAGAAAACACCACACCACACAACACAACACAACACCCAGCAGTGCTGGCATCCTGCAAATCAAGAGCAGAAGAGAGGGAAGTAGTGTGTGTGTGTGTGTGTGTGTGTGTGTGTGTGTGTGTGTGTGTGCGCGCGCACCTGTGTGCATGCACGTGCTGGGAACCAAAGCCAAGCCTCATTTGTGCTGGCCAAGTGTTCTACCCCTGAGGTATGGCCCCAACACTTTGTTTTTATTTTTTAGGGTAAGAGAAATAATAATGGCAAAATTTGAAGGTTAGTAGGAATGGCTCTGGACATAAGGAAAATGAATATCTTCAGAGAGAGGGAAGAACAAGGGGGAGAGGTAAGAACGAATGGATCTAAGGCAGGTGATTAAAGTGGAAGGGCGAGCACTAGAGATTAGCCAGGGTCACTCTGAGAGTTCAACCCTAACTCAGTGTCACACAAGACCACTTACACACTTAGAATGATGATCCTATAAGCCTGTTAGAGGCTGATCATGGAACAGTACTGAGCTGAGCCACACACATGAAGAATGCATGTCGCCAAGCACTACCTGGCTTAAGCCTCGCAGAACTCCATAAAATGCAAGAACTTAATTATCCCCATTTTCCAGATGAAAAAGTAGAGGCTAAGAGAGAAATTGTACCCAGAGTAATGTAGCTGAAACAGGAGAACTGAACTTCAACTGCTGGTACCACCACTTACACAGCTGTTAGCTCCAGGGCAACAGGGTCCCACAGACATGTGAGCCACATGCAGAATTTTATTTATTTTATTTTTCTGTATTTTAGGGAAGGGTCTACTGGGTGTTCAGAGTCTAGCTATTAAATCAGACTCCTAGTGATCTGCCTGTTTACAGCCTCTCAAGAGCTGGGATTACATGCGCGCTACCACGTCCAGTCTTAATTGCCCTGTCAGGGAGCCCCTAGGGGCGGATCGAACCCCCAGTCACCGCACCTGCTTGCAGGTGCTTTAATATGCTGAGCTATTTGGCTGGCCCCACATGCAGAATTTTAAATGGTCCAGTAGCACAGTCTGTACAAGACTGAGAGAGACAGGTAAAATTAAATTTAAAATCCTTTTTGTTGGGTAAGGCCTAAAAGATTATCATTTCACATGTAATTGATATAAATGTCTTCAATAATTGAATAGACTATTTTAACTTTCACTTAATTAAAATGAAGTAAAATTTAAAATCTATCTGCTCAGCAGCCCCAGTCACACTTTAGCTCACGTGTGGCCAGCCAGTGGCCACCAGAGAGGAGGAACACAGCGTCCACCATGACCTCCGTGAACTCCTGATTCTCTTTCCCAAGTTCCTCCAACTTTTTCCTCAGAGAATCTTTCAGGCCTATTTATTTTTTCTCTTTAATGTAGTGAAATGACTTCAGAGTCTTCCTTAAATTCTTAATAATAACAATACAGTTTTAATTCTACATCTACTACAAGTACATTAGTGACTATTGGCCTAAACACTTTGCATATATTAACTTGCTTGCTATTACATTATAATAATTCAGTGAATGCTATCATTAGTTTCTCTCTCTCTCTCTCTCTCTTTTTTTTTTTTTTTTTTTTGGTCTGTTTGAGACAGGGGCTTACTATGCAGCTCAGGCTGGCCTTGAGCTCACTTTGTAGCCCAGGCTGGTCTCGAACTCACAACAACCCTCCTGCCTCAGCCTTTCAAGTGCTGAGATTACAGACTATTGTCTTTTTGTGAGTTACTAAGGATCAGAGCAGGATTTCACGCATACTGTGCGAGCCCCTTAGCACTCTATGACTGTACTAGCCCCCTGGCCTCCAAGATTCCCATTTTGAAGATGAAGAAATGAGGATGAGATTAATTTCTCAAAGACAGTTATAGAGGGGAGAAGCTGGAGACCAAGCTCAGCCTAATTTTGTCCACGGCCCACACTCTGTACCACTGTTCTGCCTCCATCTCACAAGTATAGATATTAAACAATAGTTCAAATGGTACAATTATAAGTGGTTTTATTATCTTCTCTTTTTCATCTATATTTCTATTGTTTGCCCATGAACTGTGCCACTTTCATAATTTTTTGAGCTTTCTAGATAAGAAACTATCAGTCTGACTTAGATTTAACACACTCTTACTTGAGTAGGAAAATAAACAGAGCGACCTCCCCAGTGTCTTCCGAGCCCAGTAATAAATTATTCCTTTGTTCCCTCTGACAGCAAACAAAAACAGTACATCCTGCTCCTCTATGTACTTCACAACAAATGGAGAGTCTTAATTTTCCTTCTTTCAACAAATATGGGACTGTTTTAAGCATCCTACCCTGATGGCTCCCAACCCCATGAATCATTTTCAATTTATAATTTTGCAAAATCTTTTCTGAAACCCCAGGATTATTTTTCAGATCTAGCCACTTCACCATGGAGTTCAAGCCCCCATTATTATGACCACGACAGAGGAGGAAAGATAAAAGCCTGGGGAACCCTCTGCCAAGGCTCAGTACCTTTCCCTGCCTGCCGTTAAGACTCAGCCCAGGGAACCCAGAACCAAGGAAGGGTCACTCTGCGCCCTGGAGCTGCGTTTTCTGTGCTGCTAGGAACTCCTTCCACTCTCTCCCTCAAATCCCGCACCTACACCTGCTGTCAGTGGCCTCATCGGACCTTCCCTTCAACTCATGAGTCCTGTCTTCCTTCAGCTTCCACTTATCTCACTGCCACATGGCCCTTTTGATAACCTCAAGAGCACAGTAAAATCTTCCAAAGTAACTATCTCTCTGTCTCTGTCTGTCTGTCGGTCTCTGTCTCTGTCTCTCTGTCTCTCTCTCCTCTCACCTTTTGGCTGCATCAACCATGCTCATTTTCTACTCTTGGTCATCCACTCTGAGTAGACCATCTTAACCAGAAACCCTCCAGGGATTCTCTGCTGAGCGTATAACTTCTCAACCTTATGTTCTACTGTTGTATGCGTTACTCCGCATTTCAGCCATTGGCACCACGATGCCATTTCCAGAATGGCTTCCTCGTTCCACCCATGGACCTTTGCCCCGGATCTTCCCTTTAGACAGCTGCTATCCTCCATCTGTGCCCACTGAATGCTACTGACTATTCCTGAGCCCAGTCAGGGCCAACTGTTCAAATAAACTTGTGTAGCTCTATTCCTAGCTACCTCTTTACTGCCACTCTCACCCTGTTTACCCCATGTTAACCTTTTGTCACCATGTATAGGTCATTGTGTACATAACTTTTGCCTACCAACATTTCATAATAAGCACCCATGCTATGTTAAAAATATGTACCAGGCATTCTCCATGCATTAACTAATTTGATTTAATGCTTACAACAGTCCTGTGAGATGGGTATTAGGGTATTACCTTTCCACTTTACAGATCAGAATCTGAGGCTGTCAGAAGTCAAATGACTTGCATCCTTACTAAATGAAAGAATCGTTGCTCAACTAATGTATTCCAATTCATATCTATCAGATTCCCAAACCCCAGGACTTTTTTTTTCTTTTTGAGACAGGGTCTCACTGCGCTGTTCAGGCTGGCCTTGAGCTTACTTTGTAGCCCATGCTGGTCTTGAACTCACAACGACCCTTCTGCCTCAGCCTCTCAGGTGCTGGGATTGCAGGCACACACCACCTCGCCCAACCTCCCAGGACTTTGAATATAGGTTAGGAAAACCCTTTGGGGACAATTAGCACTGGAACCTCCTGGCAAGGAGGATCACAGTAAGGCAGTTCTCTGTTTCCCTATTGTCTGACTTAGACACATTGTACTATGAAAAACTCGCCTTTGGCTTCCAATCAGAACTTAAGCCAGGATTAGCACAGGGCTAAAGAAATGATTCATGAACAAACATCATACAGGACGTTTAGTTCCTCTGGTGACCTTGATTGCTATAAAACTGTGACAGGTACAAGCACAGGCCACCGAGCTATCTCCCTAACCCCTGAAGACAACACTATGTATTACAACAAATACTGTAAAATTCATATTACTTTGTTAAGTGAAATTCTGTATCACTTGTAAGTTTTTGTTTTAATTCTAATTTGTATTCTCTCTCTCCCTCTCTCTCTCCAGGAACTGTGACAGGAAAACCAAGCCCCCCCCACAACTCCAATAGACCACAACTCCCAGTTCTTTGCCACCTATGTTTAGACCTCAAGCTAAACCTCTCCTCTTCCTAACTAGCTTGAGATCAATGTCTCAGCTTTCACAGGTAGGCTACAACCGCACCACTGCCATTAGGGTTAGCCTTGACCTGATAAGAGTCTCTGACATTAATGCCTAACATGGGTTTACCAAAAGTTCACATGAAGATTAAGAACAGAAAAGGTCTAGTCTACACTGAACAGGGTTTTCACTATTTGAGGTTGGAAGCACCAAAACTTGTTGGATCAGTTCATATTGCCAAGGGAAGAACATCACAATAATGAGTTTATTATGTTCCTTATTATTTTGGAGTTGAGGGTGTTCGGCTGCCACTGTTTGCTCAAAGAGAGTGTAAATAGAGCTCACTGATGCCTGCAGCCAATGAGTGGCCCTCCCACACCATTTATAACTTGACATGGGGTGTGGGTCATAGTAAAAAAACCCAAGTGAGGCAGGGGGTTAAGTAATTCTATTTGGCATTAAGATGTATTTTTTTCTTCAAGCCCCAAAGCAGTCCTTCTTGAAGGTGTTATTGGAATGCCCAGTCTACAGATATAAAAATTGGCAATAAGATTAGAATCTTGGTGTGTTGAGTGCCACACCTTAAGTTCACCCTTTCTGCTAGGTCCATTTGCTTAAGCAAATATTGATCATCTGAACAGGACTAAAGAAAAAAAATTTTCATGTAAGTTAGTGATCTTAAATCACAATATTCTTTCCTTTCTCTAAACTAAGAGGAATTCAACCATTATTGAATTTCTATTTCTTTGTTTAGTGAAATTTTGTATCATTTTTAATGCTTTTTTCTATTACCATTTTGTATTTGTTAAAAAATTAATAAGTAACAAAAATACAAAAATAAACTAAGATGACATGTAGTGTTTAATGTCTTAAGTATCTGTTCTTTTTCGCAGTTGATGAAGATCGCAACAAGAACCGGTATTTGATCTTATCTTCCACAAAGGAGTCAGCAATGTGCTGAGAGAAGTGGACTTGCTTAGACTCATTATTTTGGTTGATTATATCACAGGCCACCCCGCCAGAGAAACTGACAAAATCATCCTACTCCCAACCACTACATTCATGAAAAGTCTTGGTGGATATATATACAGCCCAGCTAAGGTCATCATGGCAATGTTTTTTTTTTTTTGTTTGTTTGTTTGTTTTGTTTTGTTTTTTGGTGGTACTGGGGATTGAACTCAGAACCTTGAACTTGCCAGGCAATCAGTTGTTCTACTGAGCTATCTCCCTAGCCCTCACCATGGGAACTAATAAATGTTATCAAAAGTCCCAATGACTGGAGTCCCTTTTGTCATATTTATGAATCTTCCAAGTCAAGCATCTTTATTCACACAAAAGTCTCTACTTCTTCATACTTGGATGTGCTGTGGACAGTTCAATGCTCAGGACACCTTACTAATAATATATCTCCACATGGGATACAGTTTCCCTTGCCGACCAGTTAACACTGATGACTCATAAAGAACTTGTTAGCTTCTCAAAACCTTAGCTAAAGTTGACACTGGGTTTACTTTTGCAGTGCTAAAGACTCTTGGGGTATTTTGAAAACGTTCTCATTTCACAGATAACAGAAATTTTATTGCCTTCTCTGATATAGTTCTTATAAATGTTTTACTGTTGCCATTGGCATGTCTACAAAAAAAACCTTAGGGAATAATCAAATATTGTTATTTCAATAGCACAGAAACTACTAAAGTTTGTTATTCCTAACATCTTTTTGTGTCTTTCCAAAAAGAATTTTCAAAAGGTATCTTTGGTTTGAAGATATTTATTCCCTGTCATCTGGATTATGTTGTCAACAATTTAGAAACACCTCTAAAAAGACATAACATATGTTAGCAGAAGTCCGGAGAATAAGGGTAGCAAAACAGTCTGTTAAAGAGCTCCAAATCTGGATCAGTGTGGCTCAAGATCCAAACAGCAAACAAAGCGTGCTGAGGGGAGTCAAAGCTAGAAAAGCCTCTCATTCAGCCTCCTATAAAGTACCTGAGTGCTCAGTACCAAGGCGAGAGAGCCGGCAACAACCTGCAGCCTGCTCCGTGCATCCCCACCTCTGCCTTCAGACTGTTTTTTGAAGTCTTAATGAAAACCACAAGGATTCCTACTTGAGTCCTACCACTTTCTTTGGCCTTCCTAACTCCTTATCCTACCGCCCTCTTTCCTGCTATTCTGCCACTCTGTGCATAGTCTTTTCCAACCACTTCTCAGGTAATTTCCCCACATCTGGAAAATAATTCTTGTCTCCCTCTTTACTCGTTCTGAACCCAGGGACCCAGGCCGCCCCTCTTTTCAGAGATCTGGGACCTTTCTCGCTGAGCTCAGCAACCCCAGCTGTGAGGGTGATCTATTTTCAGGAGTCGTCCAGTGTGTCGGCCTCCCCCTGAGGCCAGCATCATCCTCTTCCCTTCCCCAACGCCTCTCCCCAAAGAAATCTTAACTTCGTGGCCTCTGAAACGGTGCCTGGGTTGCTAAGCTCTCCGCCTGGATCTAAGATGTTTCTGACCAAAGTGAGGTTGGGTTGGAGGCGTAAGCTGTACCTCTTTGCAGGCATGAAGCTCCGGTCCTGCTCCCTGGGTTATCTGGAAAGCGGTCCCAGCCCAGAACAGGAGGTACAGAAGCTCAGACGTGAGCTTCTCGGTTCGTCCCCCGCCCCTGGCAGAGTGATGGTGGCTGTGGCCGGGCTCAGCCATCGCGTCGTCCTGAACTAACGGCAGTAGCGGCTCAGGTGCTGCGGCGGCTGCTTCTGCTGGCAGAAGGAGGAAAAAAGAGGGAGGGAGGTACACAGGGGGAGGATGCGAGGGGCCGGGCTCGCTTCAGTCACCTCCCTGCCGCGACGCCAAGGCCGCCCATCCTTCCTCCTCCCTTCGTCCTCTCCTCCTATCCACGTAGTCTTGACAACCGCATCCTCTTTCGCTCGGCGCGGGGACCGCGCGCGCCTCCGCGGCTCACCTGCCGGTTGCTATGACAACCGCAGCGGCGCGGTGCGGGCCGCGCGCGCCCGGGGACGCAACGGGCGCAACCGGCGCCACCGGCCGGCGCGGGGCAGACGCGAAGCACGCGGGAGCAGCGTCCTCCGAGCAGAACCGCCCGCGACAGAGTCACGTTTTCTATTCCCTTCCGGGCCAGAGGCTGTTTCTAAGCAGCTCTGAATGAGCCGACACGGCGGCGTGATCGCCGACGACAGGGAAATGTCCCGCGTTCCCGCCAGCAGCCGGCGGAGCGCCGCCCAGGACGCGCACCCTGCCGGAGCCGCTCTGACAGCGCGTCGCGCTCGCACGTCCGTCTGTGTTCATAGCCGCTCTGGGGCGGCCCCGAGGCTTGCAGGCTAAGCCGGGCTCATCGAGGAGCGCGGGCAGCGCGCGGCTCTTTCCAGGCTCGCACGGGCGCCCCCGCCTCTCGGCCCCGCCGTTCTCCCCCTGGGCTCCCCGCGCGCTGGGAACCAAACCCCAGGCCTGCGCGCTCCAGCGCCGTGAGCTACCTCTCTTTGCTTTCAAAATAGGAAAACCTCTGTGAAGCACGAGAGAGAAATTTCTGGGTCATCTTTTAGGACTTTTTTTTCTACTGGAGTCTTTTGCAAAAGTCCTTGGTGAGGCGAGGCAGCCCTTCAACCGAGATTCTGGAGTGCGAGTCCTGGCCCGCCCGGCCCTCTGCGCCGCGCGTTCCCCCTGCATCCCCGGCCGCTTCCTGCCGCCCGGCTCTCGGAGCTGAACCGCCAGGTGGCGCCTCCCGCCAAGGCAATTCATCTCTGGCACAGCTGGAGCTGCAGTCGCCTGGCGACCGAAAGGGGGCGTTCCAAAACAATTGGGATTGGGAATCCTCGTGGACGCCGTGGTGGTGCGGTGTGCTAGCCTCCCATCCCAAAGAGAGCATCTTGCTGGGCATTTAAGTATGCCTCCCACCCGGGACCCTTTCCAGCACCCAACGTTGGATAACGACGACTCCTATTTGGGAAAACCGCGGGCTTCCAAGGTACTATGGTTGTCGCTGTGACAGGCAGAGAGGGTAACATAAAGACCTCTGGTAAAGTTCCTGAGTGGGGTACCAGAGAAGTCTGCCTTCCGTCCTCATATTCACGTTTCTTAATGTTTTCTGTTTGTATTTGCTTTCTTATTTTTAGTTCTGGCAATTGAACATAGAGCATAGTGCATGTTAAGCAGGGGCTGTGCCGCAGAACTACACTCCTAACGCCCTTGCCTCCTTTTTTTTAGATTGGACCAAAGGCCCTCTCAGTGATCTACACCCCCAGCCCTGGAGTTTTTATTTTGAGGCAAAGTTTCGATAAATTGATTAGAATATGTGATCCTCCTGCCTCAGCCTCCCGGGTAGTTGGGATTATAGATATATACTATTGTCCTCAGCTCAGAATGCGTTCAAGCAGAGGACAGAGGGAAGGAGAACTCTAGATGGACAAAGGGCCATTGCAGCCCACAGCAGTGATTACAATACATGCTGGTGACAGTGTCCACCTAGACACCCTCTTTTGTTTGGAAAGTATTCTCCTAAGATATATGATACGGAGTAAGTGAAATCCTCGGAGACATCAGGTCATAGTTTATCCTTCTGTCTTCTGGTTACCACTAGTATGTGTGTGTGTGTGTGTGTGTGTGTGTGTGTGTGTGTGTGTAGTGAGTGATCTTGGAATTTAATTGATCTTTTTTCCTGGTAGAAGGGTCTGGGATATCAAAGTGGTGCAAAATAAAGTGAAGGGGCTGGGGAGATAGCTCAGTAGAATAAGCGCTTCCCTGGCAAGTGCAAGGGCCTGAGTTCAATCCCTGGTTCTGAAAAAAAAAAAAAGTGAATTAAATGTTAAGCTTAATGACAATGTCAAAGAGCTTCTTCTTCTACAGTACTTATTATTTACCACATGCCAGGCACTGTGCTTAATGCCAAATGCACTAGCTAGAGTTCCTACCTTCAGGGAGTACCAGGAGGAAAGATAGATCAGCAAAAGCAGCAGTAACATTGCTGGCACAGTAGCACGTGCCTCATGACAGTTCCGTGTGATCAGTGGTGAGAACCAAGAAGCCAAAGGAAGGCTTCTCCAAGCAGATAAGAGCTGAGCCCCAAATAAAGCAGGCAGCTGGTCAGGTGGGCTGTGAGTCAGAAGGAGGAAATGGGAACCAAGCACTCAAGGAGATGCAAACAGCATGCTCACATGCATGGACATGAGGCAATAGGGGAGACCGGGGCATGGCATGGTCCCAAAGAGCTGACGTCGAGGCTGATGTGGAGGCACTTGAGTGACTGGAGCTGGAGAAGTGACCCTAGTGGCCAGGTGTGCTGTGGGCTAGGATTTCATCCTAGAAGTACGGGAATCACAGTGGGAGTTAAAGCACTCAAGAGTGAGACAGATGGATGTTTCAGAAAGCATATGAGCTGTGTGTGATAGAACACACCTATAACCCCAGCTTCTAGGAGGCTGAGACAGGAAAGTAAATTCAAACCCCACCTGGGGAATTTATTTTTTTTATTTTTGTGTGTGTCTGATTTATTTTATTTTATTTTTATTTTATTGAAGTACAAATATCAATGAGACAGTTTTAAGATACCTTGGCAAGATGGATTTGATAAATTAATACATTGAAAACTGTTTTCATAATGTTTTGGTATCATAGAAGGTGCATACATGATATTATACTTAAAGACATTATTATAGCGTACGTCTCTTATCAGTAAATTAAGAGAGTGTAGCTGTTTGCATATCACATTTTTTATACCTGAATTACATCAAAGATTCAATAATTAATACTTTCTACCTTGTTATTTTCCTAGTGGTTGTCCACAGTACTAGAAGCTGACAACCACCATTAGTGAAAATCTTGCCTCTCATAGAATTATGTAGAAGCACGGCGTTATCTATCCCAACTGTACTGTCCATACATACACATCATGATTCTTAATTTCTATACCCCTTCCTTTGTGTACACCTGTCAGAGATGAGCACTCCATTGTCATTCAACTAATTTAGGTGCCTGAACTCAACGACACAATCCAACACAGTTCAGCATTACACAACAGTAGTGAGTTATCTGAAGAAGTTGTCGACCATAGCCATTTACAGCTCAACTTATTATTCTTTTTTTTTTTTTTTTTTTT
>PVKA01054400.1:0-10785 GCA_004027165.1 Ctenomys sociabilis
AGGCCTGCGCCACCACGCCCGGCCTTGTTTTTCTTTTTTTTCGACAGGGTCTCACTATGCAGTTCCACGCCCGGCCTTGTTTTTCTTTTTTTTCAACAGGGTCTCACTATGCAGTTCAGGCTGGCCTTAAAGCTCACTCTAGCTCAGGCTGGTCTCGAACTCACAATCCTCCTGCCTCAGTCTCCCTAGTGCTGCCTGGCTTGCTTCACTGTTTTTCAGGATGGGAGGTCATTAGCAAGACAAAGTAAAGCTATCCTTTTTCTTCTTTTCCATCACAAATAGGACTTTATTTTATTTATTTATTTATTTATTTTTTGTCTTTTTGAGACAGGGTCTCACTATGCAGTTCAGGCTGGCCTAAGCTCACTTTGTAGCTCAGGCTGGTCTGGAACTCACAACAATCCTCCTGCCTCAGCCTACCGAGTGCTGGGATTACAGGCCTGCGCCACCACGCCCGGCTACAAATAGGACTTTATTAATCACTATTAAAAATCTGGATCTTAAACGGACTCTTGGACTGGTGGTTCATATCCATCAGCTTGTTCGACTTCAGCTCCAGTCTCATCTCCAGGAGCCTTTCCAGAGCTACTACCTTCACCATGAAGCTCCATGAGTTTTCCCAATTCAAATTTAGGCTTCGTCAGCATTTTTACTCTTCTGACGAAGACATCATGAAGAGGGTAGATAGACTGGCAAACCTTTCCTATGTCTTTCCCAATGCTATCCTTTTTCAATTTCCACCCTCCCTTTTGAATAGGGGAGCTTTCCAGAAGGCTCTAAAGTATTTGGTGACCATAGCAACTCAAACCAAACTCCCGGACCTTTGGCTCCGCCCACAGCCTCGTGGACGCGCTTGTTGATTGGCTCAGCACATTAACCAATGGGCTGCGAAGCGGGCTCTTTGCTGCGCGGTAAATGGTCCTGATCGTGGACGGAGGCGGGAAGAGAGAGAGAGGCGGTCCTGAGCAGTGAGGCGCGTGCGTGTTTCCGGCTCCGCTGCGGAAGGAGGCGATCGGAGCGGTTGGGCCTTACGGCGGTCAGAGGGAACGGCAGAGTGTGGGACGCGAGTGCAGACCACCAGGCATAGTTCGGGACCGGCACGATGGGTGGAGAGCAGGAGGAGGAGCGTTTCGACGGCATGTTGTTGGCCATGGCACAGCAGCACGAAGGCGGCGTGCAGGAGGTAACGGCCCTCGCGGCGTCGGCCCACCTGGCTTGGCCACGCGTAGCCGTAGCCACGTTCCCTTCATTCTTCTCATCTTTTGCGGGCAGAGGTCGACACCTGTTGGCCTCGCGGGTTTTGGCAATTTCTCTACATTGTGACTACACACCAACTTCTGGTCTGACCACCCTTTTGGGCTCAGCCTTTGATGCCCCTCAGTAGATCCTGTGTTAGCAATTCTGCAGCTTCTGTTCTCTTCTAAAATTCCCCTAGAGCCTTAGGATTTCCCCGTTCACTCATTGGTGCCAAACGTGCTTCTGGCTGCGTTTCTCCTATATTGCTGCAGGAGAAGAGCATCCCTTGAGCTATCAAATTGTGTTTTGTGTTTACTCAGACTTAGAGCCAGCCTATAGATCTGTGCGATAAATGGGGGCTGGAGGGCGGGGTGATGTTAACAACCAGGGATTGAAGTCAAGCCCTTGCGCTTAACTAGCGAAGTGCTTATTCCACTGAGCCATCTCCCTGGCCCCTGACGCGTGGTCTTTTTAGCACCCCTCCTTAAAATTGTTTTTGGAGACAAGGTCTTGTGCAGGCCAGCTGCAAACTCATATAGGCCCAGGCTAGCGTTAAAGTCTAGTGATCCTCCTGCCTCAGCCTCCCAAGTGCTTGGGCTTGCACTCACCAGCGTGTCCAGTCTTTAAGGTTTTAAATGAGAGAATAGGAAACCTGGATTTATAGCTGGTTTCCACCACATACCAACTTGAGACCCTTCCACCTCTCCAAGCCTCGCTTTTTTTGTCTAGAAGATGGAACTACACCTTTTGCAGTTAATAGGAGAGTGTCTTGAAAGACTGAATTGTCAATGAGACTTTTTCATTCAACATGTGTTTGTCACCAGTGATTGATGAATTGATGTGTGCCAGACACCCAAGCAGGTGGATCCTGGGAATCCTGCCCTTGCTCTCCTGGAGCCGACAAAGAGCATTTTACAAACAGTTCATACTCAGTGACTGATAACTATTGTGTATGATACAGTACCTTTTTTTTTTTTTTGTGGAACCAGGGATTGAACTCAGGCCCTTGAGCTTGCCAGAGAAGCACTTATTCCACCGAGCCATCTCCTCTACAGTAACATTTTGTATGAATGACAAGGCTCAACTAGCAGCACAGATTCTGTATGTGTTTTTTTTTTGAAACAGGAACAGGGGCTAGGGAGATACTTTAGCAGTCTTAAGTGCAAGAATCCAAGTTTGAGGACCGGAGTTTGATTCCCCAGCTGCATGCTGTGTCATCCCCTCCCCAAATCTGGATGTGTTGGTATATGCATGTAATGCCTGTAATTCCCACCCCTGGGAGGCTGAGACAGGAACACTACAAGCCCGAGTCTGACCTTCTTAGCTAGACCTTGTACCAGATAAATAAATAAATTTAAAAAATTAGAAGTAAAAAAGCTGTAACTGGGGATGGGGAGATGGCTCAGTGGAATAAGTGCTTCCCTGGCAAGCGCAAGGACCTGAGTTTAATCCCTGGTTCCGCCAAAAAAAAAAAAAAAAAAAAAAAGAAAGAAAAAAGAATAAAGCTGTTCCTGGGTCAGAGCCCATGTTCTATAAAGCCCCCAAAAGCCAGAGAGTGGCAGGGATATTTGATCATTACAAATTTCTTGACCTAGACAGACCAGGCTTCCTAAGCCAGTGTGCTTTGCACAATCTACTGATAATTTTGTGTCACGCTGGGGACAGGTTTCCATTCTCACTCTCCCCAATTGCCTGTGGTGACAAAGGACCTGTAAGTCCTTTGAGACGGTAGGGTGTTTCTGATCTACAAATGTGAAAGTCTGTTTGTTGCCAGTTCTCTAAATTATTGATACAATAGATTTGGGAATACTTTGGGTTTTTTGGTACCAGGAATTGAACTTATGGCCTCATGCTTGCCAGGCAGGTGCTATTGCCTCTAAGCTATCTTCCAAGCTCTCAGAATGGTTTTGAAAGTGAGTTCATTTTGGAGTGAATTGAAAAAGTATCTAAAAACAAGAATTGTAACTGCTGAGATAATTGTACAATCAGATTTAGAACCACTCAGACAAATAAAAGAACTTGTTGGTGCTTACCCTCCATTACCACTAGATTGCTTCACTGAGCAAGAATTGCACTGAGCATGTACAGATAAGTGGGTTTTCTTTAACATTTAGTGGGTTTTCAGCCTAATAAAACCATTGTAAGTTGGAAATAAGGATGTAATTAGTTCCTGCCTGGCAAGCGTGAGGTTCTGAATTCAATTTCTGGTACCAAAAAAAAGTATCTTATGTACTGAACATCAAAACCTAGCAACACAGTGCACTGTAGACTCTAGCTAAATTCATTGTCCTCATGGTGGAATAGCTGGCTAGGAGCTGAGGCTCACTGAAGAGGATACTCATGTTTCTAGCCCAATGAGTGACCAGAATTTGATTTCTGTATGTATGTTGCTTTTACACCATTGTTCATTCACAGGATCCTAAGACAAGCCATGATTTAGCAACTGTCTGTATTTTGAGCCATTATCTGGTGGCCTCACTGTAGCTGAAGGAAAAATGAGCCATGGTTAATGGTTCCTATGCTATGAAGATTTTACCTTCTCCACGTGAGACTTTTGCTCTATGGCAGACACTGTGAAAGGCCCATCCCCATTACCTCATTTGATCCTTACAAGGTCCTAGAGCTAGGTCCTGGAGTGTTAGTTCAGAAGCCTCCCCAAGTCACTTAGCTAATACCTTAGTCTGGCACTCAATCCCACACATTTGGTTACGTGAGTCCCCTGGCCAGAGTTGATCCATTTTAGCTCTCATGGGGGAGATTTCATTTGCTTTCTTCCTGGCTTGTCTTAGGTCTTTTTTTTTTTTTTTTCCAAACCGGGGATTGAACTCAGGCCCTTATACTTGCTAAGGAAGTGCTTATTCAACTGCGCTATCTCCTCAGCCCCATTTTAGGGTCTTGATATTTTACTTTTTGGAGATAAACATTGCATTTTAGGACTTAAAGAGAGAGGAACAATGTTCTCTATGTTCAGGCTGCTTCTAGCATCAGAACGAAAGTGGATCATATACAGAGATACACACAAGAAGTCAGAAATCTGCCTCCCAGATAATCCAAAGAAGGTTAGGCAGGCTTGCTAGTGAGAGTGACCAGAGGGGCTGGGCTGGGAGGCTCAGTGAAGTAGTCCATTGTGGACTAAAGAAGATGACTTCGCTGGGCGTGGTGGTGCATGCCTGTAATCCCAGCACTTGGGAGGCTGAGGCAGGAGGATTGTTGTGAGTTCGAGACTAGCCTGAGCTACAAAGTGAGCTTAAGGCCAGCCTGAACTGCATAGTGAGACCCTGTCTCAAAAAGACAAAAAAAAAAAAAGAAGATGATGACTTCCGTGCACTTGAGGATACCCAGTGTGGCACTCCACAGCTTCAGTATTCTCCCTCTGTATTCCAGCTTGTGAACACTTTCTTCAGCTTCCTTCGACGCAAAACAGACTTTTTCATTGGAGGAGAAGAGGGAATGGCAGAGAAGGTGAGTGTGGAAGACTCTCAGGCAGGTCTCTATTCAGTAGTAAAGTTCATTTGGTCTTTCTTTAGCATAATGGGAATCTTTACTAGAGGCTGAATGCCGAGGGTGAGGCTTGGAAGAAGAGAAGCAGGCTGTCATTGAAGCCTCACTCCTTGCGGGATATGTTGCCTAGCTATTTCCCATGATTCTTTAACAGGTTTTTTTTGTGGGGGTGAGTGGAACTGGGGATTGAACAGGCCCTTGTGTTTACCAGGCAATCTTTAGCAGTTTTATAGAAGACAAAGTTGTTAACTATCCCCATTTTAGATAAGAGAACTGGCTCAGAGACATTTTGCATGTGCAGTTTTGAGCCTAGTTGTAAGAGAACCAGGGTTGAAAACTTGCATTGTGTCACTAATACCATGATACAGTGCCACCTCTTTTTTTTCTGGTACCAGGAATGGAACTCAGGACTTTGTGCTTTCCAGGCAGGTGCTTCCCTGGCCCTACTTTTTTTTTTTTTAAAGACAGGTTCATGTTGTGTAGTACAGGCTGGGCTTGGAATCACAATCCTCCTGCCTCAGCCTCCTGAATGCTGGGATTACTGGCATGTGTTGCCTTGCCCACTGTCACAAGAACTTCTTAATTCCCTTTTCACTAAAGAGGTGTTGACTAATTATTTAGCTGAGAAATGAGTGGGCGAATGCTAGAAACCAAGCTGAGAAGAAAGACATCCAGGAATGCTCAAAGTCAGCGAATCCATTGTCTTCCTCAGTGTAGTGACCCACAATTCAGTGGTTTGGGGATTGGGTTTGTGGTACTGGTTCTGAGACCTGGGACTTTCTTCTGATTCTTTAATTTATAATGAAGTTTTTTTTTTTTTTTTGTATTTTATTTTTTTGTAGACCATAATTTTTATTATTTTTAAATAATTGTATTTTTTTGTATTTTAGGGAAGGGCCTACAGGGTGTTTAGGGTCTCACTACTAGATGGACTCTTAGTGATCCACCTGTTTAGAGCCTCCCACAAGCTGGGATATCAGGTGTATGCCACTAGGCCCAGTCTCGATTGCCTCTCAGCAGCCCCGGGGGTGGGTATTGAACCCCTGGCCCCTGCACCTGCTTGTAGGTGCTTTAATCTGCTGAGCTATTTGGCCGGCCCCTATAATGAAGTTTTTGAAGATTGGTAAATCATGCCAGACTTGCTGGCAACACCCCTATAATCCCAGCACTTGGGAGGCTGAGGCAGTGTGATTAAGACTTGGAGCCCAGCTTGGCCTACAGAGTGAGAACCTGTCTTGAAGAAAACAAATTAGTGCATCATGAGAGTGGAAACTATAATATTTGTTTTTACTTACATTTGAGACAGTAATAGAAGGGAGACATTTGGTAAAACTGAGCTGAGATGCTCTAGAAGATGTCTTGATGCTCTAAAACAGATCTGCAATAAGAGACACTTGACAGCAGGAGTTCCAGGTTCTTGTTCTAGCATACAGTTTCTATGGGTTCCTATGCCAGACACTTAAGGGTTGTAGAAGTGAATATAATCGTCTTTTTTTTTTTTTTTTTTAAATGGGTCTCTATATAGCTTCATTATTTATTTATTTATTTTTGGCAGAGCTGGGGATTGAACTCAGGCCCTTACGCTTGCCAGGCAAGTGCTTATTTTACTGAGCTACTTCCCTAGCCCCTCAGTATAGTTTTAAAAATATAGTGAATACTGGTGTGGTAGGTAGTGCACACTTGCATCCCTCTACTCTGAGGTACAAGTGTCAGCACAGCATGGGCAGTTTAGCAAGACCATGTCTCAAAAGAAAAAGAGGGCAAAAAAAAAAAAAAGTTGAGAAGGATTTTAAAGGGGCCAGGGTGATGGCTCAGTGGAATAAGCACTTCCCTGGCATGGGCAAAGGCCTGAGTTCAGTCCCTGGTTCCACCAAAAAAAAGTTGAGGATGTAGTTCTGCACCAAGTGCCTGGGTTCAGTCTCCAATATTGGGAGAAAAAGTGTGGTCTCAGAACCACCTTGGGATGATGATGGCTGCCACATCTAGGTGTCTACTGGTCCTTCCTCAGAGCCCACCAGAGCCCTGTGCTCTGTTCCTTTGGCATCATCTCTTTTTCCCAGGAAATCATTTTCTCAAGACTGGCAAAAAGCTTGCTAGCATTTCTATTGTCTGCAGGTGTAGCACAAGATCATTTTTAAGTGCAGCTGTTAGAAGCTTGAGCTCTTGGGGCTGGGGATATAGCTCAGTGCTTGCCTAGCACTAGTGAAGACCTAAGTTTGATCCCCAGCACATCAATAAAAACAGGTAAGGAAGCAAGCGTGGGCACTAGAGTTAGACAGACATGGGTTTGCATCCTGGTCTTTCCCCCTTTCCATCCTTCCAGTTTGAAACTATGTGGCTTTGAGTGATCACCAAATTTCTGAATAAGTCATTCCTACTGATAAAAGCAATGATCTTTAGCTCACAGGGCTTTTTTTATTTTTAAATGCATTTGGTTGTTACAGGGTCTCCCTACTTAGCTCAGACTCATAGTGATCCTCCTGTTTTGCCTCCACAGCACTGGATTACAGGTATACACCAGTATGCCCAGAAATTGGCTGGTACATAGTGCCAGGGGTCGAACCCCAGTCTCTGCAGTTGCCTAAGCAGGCACTTTAGTCTGCTGAGCTATCTCACCAGCCCCACAGGGTTATTTGAAGGATATAATGTAGGTGAAATGGCTGGCACATGAGAATACAGCCCACAATCCCTTTTCTGAATCCCATGGAGCCAAATATATTCTGGGGTTTGGATAGGATGGCAGTACATATATAGTGAATTACATACAGTGTGACACACAGCAGCATATCAAGTGGAGAAAACCTTTTTGGTTTGGTGGGGGAGATAGGCCTCTGCTATGTAGCTCAGGCTGGCCTTAAATATATGATGATTCTCTTGCCTCAGCCTTCCAAGTGCTAAGGTTATAGCTGTGTGCTGTTGTATCTGGCTTACAAATGGGAAAAGTAAAAGCTATAAATGGAAATACCTTCATGTCACAAAGTCAGAAAAAAAATACAAAACACTTCCTCAGTTTTTAATAACTTCTGGAGCTAGGAATTACTATTAAGGAATTAGAGACTTTATGATCAAATCAATATACAGTGGTGTTGACTGAAGAGAAAAATGAACCAGTGGGGCAAGAGAAAGAATCCAGCGTTGAAGTCTAGAATATATGAGGGTTTAATAGTCGATGCAATGATTTAGATTAGTAGGCAACAGATGATTTAATAAATTGGCTTGCATTTAATAAACTGGCTAACAGTTTATTTGTATGAAAACAAAATTATGCACTTGGGAGGCTGAGGCAGGAGGATTGTTGTGAGTTCGAGACCAGCCTAAGCTACAAAGTGAGCTTTTTTTTTTTTTTTTTTTTGCAGAGCCGGGGATCAAACTCAGGGTCTTGCGCTTGCCAGGGAAGCGCTTATTCCACTGAGCCATCTCCCTGACCCCAACAAAGTGAGCTTAAGGCCAGCCTGAACTGCATAGTGAGACCCTGTCTCAAAAAGAAAAAAAAAAAATTATATGATCTTTTGCTTATATAAAAGTATATCAAAAAAAACTGGGAAGCTTTAAGATTAAAGAACTAGAATCTGTGTAAGAGAATGTAGCTGTTTGCCTCTTCAGAGGGTGACAGTGATATAAGAGCCACTATAAAGTCAGTAGAAAAACATTGATTAGAAGAAAATGTGCAATTCAGAGATAAATTTAATGTGTAGGAGGGCTGGCCAAATAGCTCAGCGGATTAAAGTGTCTGCAAGCAGGTGCAGGGGCCGGGGCTTTGATCCCCATGCTGGCCCCATCCCCAGGGCAATTAAGACTGGGCCTGGTGTCCTGAGCCTGTAATTCCAGCTCTTGGGAGGCTGTAAACAGGCAGGTCACTGTGAGTCCCATCTAATAGTGAGACCCTGAACACCCTGTAGACCCTTTCCTAAAAATACCAAAAAAAAAAAGCAAAAAAATGTTTAATGTGTAGGAATTCATAAATTGATAAGAAAACAATAGATAAAAGGGTGTTTCTAAAAACAGCAAATCCAAAGCATGCATGAGAAAATGTTCACCTTTGCTAATTGGAAATATGAGTTAAGCTAAATATGAGGTCCTCCTTTGTTTTTACTGTCAAATGGGCAAAAGAACATTACTTACAAGCATGTGGTAGGGGCTGGGGATGCCCCTCAGTGGTATTTACCTAGATCATGGGTCCTACCCATAGCACTTGGACGGGGAGCGGGTGGTTTGGAGAAAAGGTACTCTTGGACATTTCTGGTAAAAGTGAACTGTAGCTTTTTTTTTTTTTTTTTTTTTTTTAATGTATTTGATACAGAGTCTCACTACATAGCTTGGACCTGTAGTGATCCTTCTGTTTCAGCCTCTCCAGCGCTGGGATTACAGGCATGCACTACCACTCTTGTTTTGGTGGCTAACTCAGTTTCAGTGTCCAGCTGTGGGGGCAGCCTGGGGTGGGGCTGGCACATCATGCATTACTGGGAATCAAACCCAGGTCCTTGCTCTTGCCAGCAGGTGCTTAGACTGCTGAGCTATATACCTTGCTCTGAACTGTAGCTCTATGAAAGATGCTCAGTACCCGTAACCATTAGGGAAATGCAAATCAAAGCCATAAGATACTGCCTTATGCCTATTAGGATATATCTTCCGTCAAAAAACAGGAAAAGCCGGGGGTGGTGGCGCATGCTTGTAATCCCAGCACTCCGGAGGCTGAGGCAGGAGGATTGTTGTGAGTTTGAGACCAGCCTGAGCTACAAAGTGAGCTTAAAGCCAGCCTGAACTGCATAGCGAGACCCTGTCTCAAAAAGACAAAAAAAAAAAAAAAAAAAAAAACAGGAAAAGCTGTGCACAGTGTTGTAGCTACTTGGGATACTCAACCAGGCAGGTTACTTGAGTACAGGAGTTTGAGACCGGCATGGGTAGCATTAAAATAAATAACAGAAACTCCAGCAAATAAATGTTAACAAAGATGTAAAGAAACTGGAATCCCTATATACTTTTGGTGGGAATCTTAAATGGTGTATCTGTTATAGAAAATAGCATAGTGGTCCCTCACAAAATTAAAGATAGAATTATATGATCCATATATTACTCTTTTTTTTTTTTTTTTGGGTGGAACTGGGGATTGAACTCAGACCCTTGTGCTTGCCAGGCAAGTGCTTATTCTACTGAGCCATCTCCCCAGCCCATCTTTTTTTTTTTTTATTTTTTATTTTTTTTGGTGGAACTGGGGATCGAACTTAGGCCTTTGCACTTGCCAGGGAAGCACTTAATTCTACTGAGTTATCTCCCTGTCCCTATATATTATTTGTGATATATACCTGAAATAATTGAAAACAGGATGATGTCAAGGATTTATTTGCATACTTGTGTTCATGGCAGCATTATTCACAACAACCAAGAAGTAGAAATAGCATATATTTAATCCATCCATCTTCCCTCTTTTTTTTTTTTTTTTTTTTGTGGTACTGGGGATCAAACTTGGGACCTTGCATTTGCCAGGCAGGCACATATGCCACTGAGCTATTTCCCTGACATTTTCCCTCTCCACCCTTCACCCCCTCTTTGTTTCTTGTTATGTACCCCAGGTTGACCTTGAACCCACTGTTGTAGCCCATGTTGCCCTCAAACTCACAGTAATCCCCCTGCCTTGGACTCCCTGGAGTTACAGGTGTGAGCCACCATGCCTGGCTTAAATGTTATTAATTTTTGAGGAGTTACCATACTGTTTTCGTAGTGGATGCACAATTTGATACTCCTACCAACAGTATGCATGTGTTATAATTTTTCTATATGTTCACCAGTACTTTTTTAAAAATGTATTTGGCACAGGCTCACACTACACAGCTTAGACTCATAGTGATCCTCTTTGTTTTTAGACTCCCCAGCACATGGATTACAGGTGTGTACCACCATGCCTGGTCTCGGTGGCCAGCTCAGCACACCTGGGGGTGGAGCTGGCACAGCATATGGTACCAGAGATGGTTAAAGAAGTGTGAGATAGTATCTTATTGTGTTTTTTTTTTTTTTTTTTTTTTTTTTTTTTTTTTTTTTTTTTTTTTTTTT
>PVKA01054401.1:0-10775 GCA_004027165.1 Ctenomys sociabilis
GGCAGGCAGGCAGGCGGGCGAGCTCAATTGAGCCTATGATCCCATCACTTGGGAGGCTGAGGCAGGAACACTGCCATGAGTTCAAGGCCAAGCTGAATTATATAGGGAGATCCTGTCTCAGAAAACAAAAACAAAACAAAAAAATCATATGAGAATGACAAGTAATCCATATGACTGCAAAATCAACAGGAAGAGAACTGTATGACAAGTAACTCCACAGGACTGCTGATTTCCTGCAAGAGTAGAACAAATGGCTTTGTATATTATGACTAAAAATGGAGAATGGAGCCTCATTTCCTCCACTTTGCATCTAGGGAAAGAATGTGCACTACCACTACCGAGGGCTGGAAGGTTAGTACATCCTTCAAAGAAGCAGCCTACTGGAATCTACCAAACTAAAGCTGCATGGCTACTTATAGGGAAATGAGGGTTTTTAGGTAGAACAGCATAAAAGGGCTATAAGAAATGAAAAGAAACATACTAACAAAATGATAAGGGAATCAAATAGAAAAAAAGAACAGACATCAAAAGGAAAAAAATACTTAATCTTACTGAGTAATCAAATATTTTAATTTCCTATGATGTGATGTACAGATAGCACTACCAAAAAGGATCATGTCTGACTGGGCTTTCGAGCGAGATGGTAGAGGCTGCCACGAGATTTTCAGAAGGGAGAGAAGTATCTATCTCAATGTATGGTGTCTGAGAAGTGGCAAGGGGCCCTATTTCAGGGGGGGTATTTTCTGGGATCAGAACTACTGGTAATGATTACATTTTCTGAAATCCCTTCCAATTCTCAAGTCATAAGATTTCACAGTCACGAAAACCACAGACTCACAAACTGAATGTAACTGGCAGTTGCTCTGGTATTTAAATAAATATAAAAGTAGTCAAGGAAAAAGAACTGTGAATTGTAAAATACTCTAGGAACTAAAATGTGAACTTAATATTAGTGCCAAATATTGTTAATATATACCTCTTAAAAAATATAAACAAGGGCTAGCCAGATAGCTCAGTGGATTAAAGCACCTGCTTAGACAGACACACAGACTGGGGTTCACCATGTACCATGCTGGCACTGCCCCTGGGGCACTCTGAGATAGCACTTGAAACTGGGAATGGTGGTGCAGGCCTGAAATTCCAGCACTTGGGAGACTGAAAACAGCAGGATCACTACAAGTCTGATCTATGTAGTGAGACCCTGTACTAAATACCAAAAAAAAAAAAAAAAAGTATCAGCAAAAGTATTATAAAAGATTGCTTTACAAGTTTTAAAAACTCCTTCAGTGCTTGGGGATGTAGCTCAGCAGCACAGCACCTGCCTGGCAAGTATGATGAGCTCCTAAGTTCAGTTCCTGGTACAAAACAAAAATCTCTTTAGTAATTTGTGTTTTGATATTATATAATTAAAAATTTTTCCCATCCAAGTACTAACCAGGTCTGACCCTGCTTAGCTTCCGAGATCAGAGGAGATTGGGCGCGTTCTGTTTAGCTCTAAATAGACTGTTAACCTATAAAACACAACTGATTTCTTTAGTAATTTGTTGTGCAGATGCACACAAACACACATCTAGAGAAGAAATGCATCTCTTCAAAGTGCTAGCAGTGTTGGCAATGTCATGTTTTCTGAGCCATTTTGACGTGAAGACAGATGGCTGTGTGGTCTAATAACTTCCTAAAGTTTGGAATATGTATATAGATGCCTAGTTGTGGGGGCTTGGGTCAGAAATAGTTGCTCTCCCTTTGGAGTACTCAATAAAAATTTGTGAACCAAACTAAGAGGTATTCCATAGACCATCTTGAGAAGCAAAAGATGGACTATGTCTTTTTCTGGAACATGACATAGCCATAAGGAAAAACTAGAGAGACTGGTACATACCACAAAAAGTTTATAATTTAAGTCACTGAAAAAGCTTTGTATATAATTTGAGTCTGGATCCCTTTTACACATGGGTAGATCACTTATGGTGTATCACATGAAGACTATATATGCAGCTCACTTTGTATTCTATGGCATCTTTTCTTTATCTTCTTTTTAGACCATTAGTTTTCCATGAATAACTAATTCAAGCAGAGTATATGTTTTTGTGTACTTTATAGGAACAACTGACTTCCAGAGAGCAATTATGTATTTTTTTTGAATTTGTCTGAATTTATCAGTAGGATTTCAATCTAATTTCCTCTGTAGGTGCTTAAACAATCAAAGTTTAGACTACAATCTCTTACTTTACATATTTCCTTTTATTTGTATGTATAACAATTCTACTTCAATGAAAATTACAAATGATAAGTAATCCTATTTGTGTGAAGGTAATTATTTTAATTTAAAAAATATTTTATTTATTTGGTACAGGGTTTCACTACACATCTTGGACTTGTAGTGATCCTCCTGTCTCAGCCTCCCCAGCACTGGGGTTACATGCACAACCACACTTGGCTTCGGTGGCCAGGTCAGCACACCCAGCCTAACACAACATGTGATACTAGTCACCAAACTGCATCCTGCAGTTGCCAGGCAGATGCTTAGCCTACTGAGCTAACTCCCCAGCCCTGTGAATGTGCATTGTTGAAGGGATGGACACAAACATACCTATTACTCTAAGAGATTGAAAAGAAGAAAAAACTAGGAACTTTCTCTTTATAAGTATTTTAAATAGTGAGCATATAATTTCAATGTCCTAGTTTGATAGATGTACTATAGTTTTGTGGAAAATCGTCCTTCAGAGACACTGAACAAAATGTACATAAGACCACTATGCATTCTGTAACATCTGAGCATGTTACTTAAAAGTGAAAAACTAGGATTAGTATATGGTTCAGTGGTAGAGTGTTTATCTACCTTACATGAAGGACTGGGTTCTATCTCCAGCATGGAAAGAAATATATGGGTTTGGAGGAAGAAAGAGAAAAGGATAGGAAGAGAGGAAAAAACTCAAAACAAAAACAATCAGCATGTATTATTATTACTGTTGTTGTTATTATTATTAGCTTGATGAATAAGTTTACTGGTCTTTATCTGAAAAATCTTCATAGAATTTTGGTTTAGCTCTGGGCAGCCTGCTCCTGAGCTCTGAGGAAGCTTGCCTTCTTTTAAGCTACCCAATCTTTCTTCTGAACAAGGGACATTTTGGGATAGTTCTATCTTTTCTTTTTAACGTCTCTCTTTGGCTTCTTTTCATAGATTAGATTCATTCATACAGCAGCATAAGAATTCTTTTTCTTTTTTTCTTCCTTATTTTTTGGTATTTTAGTATAGGTCTGCAGGGTCTCACTACACAGATCAGACTTGTAGTAATCCTCCTTGTTTTCAGCCTCCCAAGTGCTGGGATTACAGGTGTACATTCCTAGTCCCTGTCTCAGTATGCCCAGGGGCATGGCTGGCAAAGCACACCAGGAATCAAACCTCAGTCATTGCATCTGCCTAAGTAGGTGCTTTAGTCTGCTGAGCTACCTGGCTGACTTTCTTTTCTTCTTCCTTCCTTCCTATCTATCTATCTATCTATCTATCTATCTATCTATCTATCTATCTATCTATATCTATTCTGGAGATCGAACTTGGGCCCTTGTGCTTGCCAGACAGGTAGGTGCTTATGCTGCTGAGCTATCTCCCCAGCCCAGCATCATGTCTGGAGTTACACTGGTTTTTTATGTACTGGGAGAACTCTTTTCTTTTCCTTTCTTCTTTCTTTCTGTTCCAAAAATTTATTGATTCAATAGTACTTATCACAGAGAAAAAAATTAGAAGATTCCTGCTTAAGTATATTCTACTGTCCAGGCAATGGTTATTTTTAAAACTTTATTCAGTATTGTCTTGACCATGATTAAAAGAGGACCTTGTCTTGTGACCTCCTAGAAGGTAAATGTGTTGCAGGTCATGTGCAACTCCTTACAGTCCTACCTTGGTCCTCCTCCAATGTCTCCTCTTGTAGTTGTAACTGACTTTATTACCTGTCTTCATACAAATCCACTGAGGAATAGGGTGATTCTGCTTTTGTTTCTTGGCCAGGAATAATTTGATTCTGAAAGTCTTGTGGAAGACATGGTTAGGGTAGGAGGCAAGAACTGTTTCTTACAAGCATCATTTCTTCCATTAGATAATGCATAGAATCTGTGACATTCTGACCCATGATGTGCTTCCTATGTACTTCTGCATTGAATTCCTTGATTTTAAAATTATAACCAGGGAATCATTTGGTACTCTGAGGAATAGACAAACCTCCATCCACACTACTCTTCAGGGCTTCAAAAACTTTATTGCCAAATGTAGTTCTGGCAAGGCCTGCATCTAAATAGCAGGTGAAGGCACTGGGTTTACCATCAATAATCTCCACATTGTATTCATCCCCAGTCACCTCCAGGTGGTCTTCATAGATCTCATCCATGCCAAACCTACTGAGAAGCCTGCAGGCCAGGAGCAGGCCAGTATAGCAGCTGTAGCATATATAGGTCCACATTCACATTGTATTTTGGTAATGCATGTGCTACACAGACTATCCCCTTCTATACAGGCATAAGCAGTCTGACAAATGACATCTTTCTTAGTTACATAATCATCCTATTTTTAGGGGTGTGGTATTTTTGCCCTGGATCACCAAGCGTTTCTGAGCATAGTAATCAGTTTTGTCCTCCTGTCTTCTTCTAAACTTCACTTGATATCTCTTAAAGCAGGCCTTATTCTTGGCAACTTTAACAAAATCCATCCAGTATAACAGAGACCCATGTCCACATCTCTACATAGACTGCAGCATGAGTATCTTTAATGTTATAGTGTTTGTTGATTTATTTGGGGTTTTTGTTTTTAAAAAAATGGTAAAAGTACTTTTCTCAAGTTTTATACTAATAGGTGCAGATACAAGCATAAATCATATACAAAAAAAACCCTGTAAATTGATAGAATTATCACACTGGAACATAAAGAAGAAAAACACAAAAGCCATTTAGGATCTGGCTAATCCTTTATAATCCAATCTGTCCCAAAGGGCAGCATACTATCCTAGTATTTGGGCCTTAAGGTAAACTTTTTGAGATGTCTGGTCTTGTTATATTCAGGAATAAAACCAAATACAACTTCCTTTAATTCTCTGGCACCTTAAATGAATTTAAAATTGTCTGAAGATAAAATGTTTGCTGGGGAAGCTATGTGAACAAGCTTGTTGTTCTACTATCTAGTCAAGCATTTGGATACTACAACTTTGGCAAATCCCATTAATACTTTGAGAAGTCAAAGACTTTAAAACTTCTAAAGAAAGTTCCTGTGGAGTAGTCAGTCACATGGGCAAGTATAAGCAAGCAGAATGTGTATACAATATGGTAACAATATAATGCAAACAAAAGAAGATTCACTTAATTATAGTGGAAATAATCATTATATAAAAATGACTTTTTCTTTATCATAGAAGAATAAGTAGTTTAGTGGCAAAAGAATTGTATGTTATGATGCCTTAAGACTAGAAACAGAAGACAAAATTTCAAAGTTAAGTCTTGGCAGACAGTCAGTCTCCATAGCAAAAATTTTGGCCAAACAATTCCTTTGTAACTTGCAAAACTTGTTCTTATCCCTAGAAACAGAATTCAAAGTGGTTCACTTTAAGTCAAATACAATTTGTGTTCTGCTTTTTCATTATTATGTACATTGAACTTCTATCCTAAAATTTATAATTACTTGGAGGGAGTAGAGAACAATGATCAGTAGACAGTATACCTTACGTATAAAAAGACAGTAAATAGAAGACAGAGATGAGAATAAGCAAGTGTATGCCTGGGGTACTTTCTATTTTAAGCAATGTTGATGGAAGGAAATGTCAGATCCTAATACTTTACCTTGATATACCTGGCATACCAGCCTGGCTACTGCCCTGATTAGGTATGGTAAGCTGTGAGAGATGGAAACTGCTGAGTCAATCACAGATATATCTGAGATTATAAGACCATGGATCTTGCCTATTTTACCACAGAACTCTCAGCACTTAAAACTGTCCAAAGCAAGTGCTCAAACATTCACCAAATACATGAAGAAAACACCTGAAAAAAATGGAGCAGCTCTTGGTTATTTTGCTTAATCTGAACATCTGTCTAGCTCCCTAAGGTAGCTAGTTAGCACTTTTGAAGTTATACTTACTGTCTTTGAGATAAAAACATTGGTTCTTTTTCTCAGAAAAATATACAAATTCTACATGACTCTCCTAAGATCAATTCATGTTTCCCAAGTTAAAACCCATGATCTAAAATGATGTAGGCCTCTTTGTAATGCGACCTCCATACCCAAATCCTATCCATGGAAGGATAAAGGGAAGAAAAATCAATAAAAGTGTGCAAATTATTCCTAAAATATTTCTCTATAAAGTAGTAGTATCCAGGAATATTCAAATGAATAATTTCTATGGCTTATGTTTGCTTGGTCCTCATAATGCATTAAGAAGCACAGGTTTAGGGCCAGCAAGATAGCTCAGTGGACTAAGTGCCTGCTTAGGCAATCAAAGGGACCAGGATTCGATCCCTGGCACCACATGTCCCACTGGCCCCGCCCCTGGGCGTACTAAACCAATCAACAAGACTGGGTGTGGTGGCACAGAACTGTAGCCCCAGTACTGGAGAGGCTGAAAACAGTAAGATCACTACATGTCTGAGCTGCTCAGTGAGACCCTATACCAAAGAAGCACAGGTTTATAATTTACAATAAAAGAAATAGCATGAACGTTGATGATATAATAAAACAGATTCATAATATGAGTAGTAATTTTATGGCTTGTCTTTTTAAAAAAATGACATACTGTATTCTTACTAATTAAATTAGATCATACAGACATGAATAAAAACATGTCAAGTTGTGGGAGTTGACAAAGTTAATAACAACAAGGGGAATGAGGTATAGCTCAATGATAGAGAGGTCTGGGGTTTAATCTCTAGCACCATAAACAAAAACCATAAGAACTAACTACACATTCAGAATAGTCCATGTACTCTCCTGAAGGCAGAGGATCTTTCCTGGGTTTCATTTAAAAAAACGACAACAACAACAAAACTGAGGGCCCAAGACGTAGCTCAGCAGTGACAAGCACAAGGCTTTGAGTTTGATTCCGAGAACCAAAAAAAAAAAACAAATATATTAAATAAAAGATACATGTGAAAAATCACAAAAGTATTCTTTAAACAAATTGTGTCAGATCAAAGAAGTAATGACAGGAAAAATAACATACTTAAGTATAAAACTCCTCTCTTACCTTGCAGGGAGGACTTGGTGTCAGGTAAGAACAAAGTAGCTTTGTTCTTTTACTTTTGCATCTGTAGGTGTTGATACTTAACATACAAAGTAAGCCAATTGGGCAAAGAAATTTCTGTAAGTTCTAAAGGGTTTTAAACCAGTATATTTTTAGTGTTCTACTAAATAGTAATACTATTTTCTTTCTGGAAGTTCTGGCTTTAGGGATTTTGCTTTGGCAAGAATTAGATACTCTATCTTCAGAAAAGGTGCAATTATCTTGAAAAAAAAAGATCCTTCAAATGTATTTCCTTTTTAAGACTGTAATACTTTTTTAATAAGCAGAAAACTACAGAGTTTACCATAATCATTTCACCAAAACATCTATCGTTCAAATGGCAATCATTAAGAAATCAAGCAATAACAAACGCTGGCATGGCTATAGTGAAAAAGGAGCCTTCCTGCATTATTGGTGGGAAAGAAAACTAGTGCAGCCATTGAAATTAGGATGGAGATTTCTCAAAGAACTAAAATTAGAAATACCATATGATCCAGATAACTCTCTGCTAGGTAGCATTCCCAAAGAGCTTAAGTCTCATCATACTATGGTTATTCATGTATACCAATGTTCACAGCAGGACAATTCTTCACAGTTAAATCCTGGAAGCAGCCTGTACAACCATCAATAGATGACTGGAGAGCTGGGGAGATAGCTCAGTAGAATAAGTGCTCGCCTAGCAAGTGCAGAGTTCTGAGTTCAATCCCCAGTACCACCAAAAAAAAAAAAGAAAGATGACTGGATAGACAAAATATGTTATATACATATAATTGTACAATGAATGACAAATTTGAAGCATTTGTGGGAAAATAGATGCAGCTGAAAAATACAGTATTGAGTGAAATAAACCAGACAGACAAGCTTAAAAACTATACAAAATCGCTCATTTGAAGAAGGCAAAGTACAAAAAAAAAAAAAAAAAGAAAAAAGATAGACATAAAGGGGATGGATCTTTTGCAAAAGGAAAACAGTTAAAGGGAACAAAGGTGAGAGTTGAGGAGGGGAAGAGGAAATAAGAATAAAGATGTGCATGTACAGAACCTAATAACCTCTATTAATGTAAACATTATAGGTCATACTAAGACAAATAATATCAACAGGAATGAAAAATGGGATAGAAATATTAGAGCAGGAGGAGGGAGAAGAAAGGGGAAGAAGATAAAAAACAAAACATGCTGTAATATGTACACACAACCATTCCCCAAGATGACCGTAAACCACATGAACTGTAAATATGTACAAATAAAATAAAATCTATTCAATATTTTTCTTTCTTTCTTTCTTTCTTTTCTTTTTTTTTTTTTTTGCTGGAACTGGGGATTGAACTCAGGGCCTTGTGCTTGCTAGAGATGTGCTTATTCCACTGAGCCATCTCCCCTGCCCCTTCAATATTTTTATTTCATTTAAAGATATGCAAAGTATATCAAGTTAGAAAAACCTCAGTAATGAACATATTTTTTATTTTTCTCCAAGTATGTATAATGACAATAACTTAATGATTCACTAAGGAATGTGACAACTGTTTGGATGTGAACTGTACATGAGGTAGTATTTTAATTTCCCACTTCAGTCTTTTTATTCTTCGCAAGCAATCCTATACTACTGTGTCATATTTCTTAAAAACAAGTTATTCTTTATGACTGACTGGTTTTTTTGCACTTAAGCAGTATTAATCCACTAGTAATAAGCACCCTTCATTAAGCCATCTGATGCTTTGAAAAGGAAGTTCAACAAATTATTTTTCAAAACTATTACTTATTATTTAGTTTTTGTTTTCATTTGTGTATTTGTTATAAGGTCTTACCACACAGATCAGACTCATGGTGATCCTTCTACTTTCAGCTCCCCAGTGCTGGGATTACAGGTATGTGCCACCACACCCGGGATCCTTCGCTGGCTCAGCATGCCAGGGGGGCAGGGCCGGTACAGCATGCAGGACCAGAGATAGAACTCTGATTCCTGAGCTTGCCAAAGCAGGCACTTAGTCCACTGAGCTATCTTGCATGTCCTATTATTTGCATTTTTATATTAAATTTTCATCTATCTACTTTTAAAAGCCTACTTGCTATTATAATCCTATTTTAATCAGATAGTTCTAGGGACCTCCTAGATGATTATTTTTGTCTTTTTTGAAACAGGGTCTTGCTATGAAGTTCTAATTGGCCTTCAACTCACTATATATAGGGCTGGGGAGATGGCTCAGTAGAATAAGCACTGCCTGGCAAGCACAAGGGCCTGAGAGTTCAATCCCTGGTTACACACACACACACACACACACACACACACACACACACACAAAACAAAACAAAACAAAACAAAGCAAAAACTCACTATGTAGCCCAGGCCAGACTTGAATTCACAGTGATCCTCCTGCCTCAACCTCTCGAATGCTGGATTACAGGCATGCACCACCACTCCTGGCCACTAGGTTAATTTAAAGTGGCCCAAATAAATCTGTTTTCAAACTGTTTGCCACTGCAGGAAAGTAAAAAAAGTTTTGTTTGTGCAAAGTACTCAGCATCCAAATGTGGATTTTTTTTTTCTTCAAATAAAATATACTTTTACTATGTAGCTTTTTAAAACCTTTAGTTTGTCAACAAAACTGAATTTATGAGAGGGATATAATATGCAGAATTTTCTACATTTATTTGACCACAGTTTACTCTCTTTAGGATTCACTGCTCCAAATAACAGTTCAGGAAATGCTACTTTAATTAATTAATTAATTATTTGGAGCAGAGAGAACATTTATTCCTGAACTTGTTGGGGGGTAGCACAGTGGAAGCCTTCAAGAGTGCAGGGCTCCCCACTTGCCCAGGGGACCACGATTCGGGATGTATTTCACCCCGCAGCCATCAGGGTAAGGCGCTTCTCAGTCACCCTGTCTTCAAATTCATCCGCACTGAACTTGGTGAAGCCCCACTTTTTGGAGATGTGGATCTTCTAACGGCCAGGGAACTTAAACTTGGCCCTATGTAGGGCCTCTACCACATGTTCCTTGTTCTGCAGCTTGGTGCAGACAGACACAATGACCTTCCAATGTGAATGCTCACCACTGTGCCCTGGGGCTTCCCAGAGGCACCCCCCCCATGCCAGTCTGGACCTTATCAGCCCCAGCGCAAGACAAGATCTTGTTGATGCAGATGATGTGGAAAGGGTGGAGCCACACCCAGATATGGAAGCGCCTTTGCCATAGCTTTTTACCATGTACTTGTTGGCACAAATCTGGGCAGCTTCCAGGGCTTCCGAGGAGAGCTCCTCATACTCATCAGACACCATGTGGCTACAGTGGGAACTCATCTACTTTTTTTTTTTTTTTTTTGATTGTGTGGGCTGTGATAAAAGTGACTTAGCCCAAGAGTTCAAGACTAACCTGGGCAACTTAGAACCTAGCTCTTTAAAACATGTGTTGTGCATATGTGTGTACATATATGTGTGGGTATGTCATCCACTTTTGTTTTTTCTGTCCCAGGTCAAAGATGTGGATCTTGGCATCAGGGAGCCCTCAGCAGAAGCAAA
>PVKA01054402.1:0-10784 GCA_004027165.1 Ctenomys sociabilis
TTGAATCTTTGATATAATTCAGCTATAAAAAAACCTGTAAATATAATTTCATGTATGCACCTTGTACAGTACCAAAACGTTATGAAAACAGTTTGCAATGTATTAATTCATCGACTCTGTATGGTTAAGGTGTCTTGAAACTGTCTGATTGACATTTGTATTTTAATAAAATAAAAATAAATGGAAAAAAAAAGAAATGCACAAAGCTCCTCTCAGAAAATAAATTACATTAAAATGGAAGCACCAATAAAACTAGTTTTAGTGAAATGTACACATTATTTTTCATACTACCTTAATTCTTACATTCTAAACATTTTAAAGCTTTTTAGTGTCAAAGATCTGATCAATTTTTCAAAATAGAATGATTTTTTAACAGATATTTTATAGACCATTAAGGTATCACTGCTAAAAATGATATAAAATAATAACATTTCTCCAGCAATAGTAAAATAACCATTTTCTATATAGAATGCTCTATTAGAATTTGGAGTGTCAAGGCAAAATCCAGAAAAATATCTCGGTTAAGTTTTTAAAAGACACACTTAGGTAAAACACTTATTTTTATTTTTCTTTCCCTGGAATTGTTCCCTCAAAAATACCAAAAAATTAATATGTCAAAAAATAGCAAAATGTTCTTTTATGTCCTGAGTCCTCACGGACCTTGAAAAGCTAGGGCCAAAATGTTGGCTGCCCTTGCAGGCCTTTTTTTCTCTAATTTTTGGTCTGCAAACTTAAGTTGTTAACCCTCCAGAAGAGATGCTTAATGATATTATAACCCTATATCATAGGCAGTTGAGCTTAACTTCACTATCTGTCTGAATATCAAATACCTTAGACATGGCATGGAACAGGTATTTTCCATCAAGTATTGATATGTTAAACTTTAAATCCCTACAGAATGTGAAGAAAAAAATGAAAAAATAAATAAAAAATATTAAAAATAGGAATAAACAATTACATATTTTTACACAGAAATTTAGAAATCTAACCATATAGAGCATTGTAGCTCTTATGACACTGATTTCTTCTCTCATTTTCATTTATAACCCTTTTTTAAACAAACATTTACTTGAGAGACAGTATAGCAGTAATTGATATCGCATGACAAGCAGTACGCATTTAGAAGACCAGAATGACAGGCATTCCAAGGATGACCCTAGTATTACACATTGCTATTCAATACAATTGCTTGAGAACTTGTACTGTAACATCTTGTAACTCAGTGATGTCCCAAATTTTCTGATCAAGGAGATTATGGGGCCACAGAGGAAAGTGATAGACAATGTAGAGTGTGCCTAGGGAGAGTCACATAGAGATAAAACATTCTCTCAGGCTTTCACAGAGAGTAATTGGTCAAGCAATGGCTATGACTCATCCACATGGCTGACACTGATATCTACAAACTGCTGTACAGGGTTTCAGGGTAAATCCTGAGGTGATTTGACTGACCTTGTCAGATACAAAAGTTACAACTCTTGTTATATAGGTCTTGCTTTATCTTGGTCTTAACCATCCAGCAGAAAAGTATAATAATGAGGTATGAAAAGTAAAGCCATATAATATGCTGACTGCATAGGGTTCAAGTCAAAAACTTCTGAAATTGTCAGTCCTATGGATAACCCACTACTATTACAGAATACTGGAGTATATTGGATTATTTTGCTGTATTAATGTCCCTACTATATTTACATGGCAATGGAATACCCATCTCTGACAAAACTAAACAACAAAAGGGGATACAAATGAAGGAACATTTTGTATTTGCATATTCAAAATAGTTAGGACAGATATGCAGCTACTTTCTCAATTCAACAAGAAGAAATATTTGTACTAATAGTGTTTAGACAGGATATCATGTCTGCATCTTGTACTATGAATAACCACTATGAAGATAAGAATATGCAATGAATTAATTAGTGAAATTGTCCTATTAATCTGTTTTGAAACTGTCTCATTGCTATTTATTTCTCAATAAAATTATTAAAAATAGCATGACAAAAGAATATAAAGGAGAAAAAATAATGGCTTTGGTGCTAGACAAGTGTAGATTCTAAGTATGAGGTTTTTTTTTTTTGGTACTAGGTATTACTTACGACCATGTGCTTGCCAGGCAAGCACTTCTGCCAATGAGTTATCTCCCTGGTCCTAAAAGTATGATTTTTTTTATAGTAGATAAATTTCCTTAAGCAAGTCACTTGATGTCTCACATGCAAAATGGCACTGACACATGCTTTTTGAGAATTCAATGGGCTGTCTGACAAGACAACAAAGCAAGTAGAATATAAATAATGAAATTAAAACATGTTTACCTACTCTTTATTTTCCTTTTCTACTCCTTTTAATGTCTTAAAACTATAATAAGCCAATATCATATTGTTGCACATGCAAGTACTCTCCAAATTTGTAATAAAAAATTCCTTACTTCCAAAGTATCACTGTTTAAACTGAAACCAGTTGCTCAATATCAAGATAACTCTAGTTATCTGAGAAATTTTTTTCTTCTTCAATTTAATATAGTATAGCAAAGGAATACGCTCAGGTTAGAGATCAAAATACTTGGCAATAGTCATTTCAGAGGTCATTTTAATCCTAAAGCTGCCAAATTCAATGAACTCTACATTGACAACCCAAAATATGAAAAATGCAGTCATTTTTATTCTATAAACATTTTACAACTGGCATTTAAATTTTAATTTTCTTACATTCTTGCCCTATATAAAAGAAAGGATAAAGATAACAAATTTTGTTTCAAAACTCAAAACTGTTCACTAAGTTCTGTAGAGAAAGGATAGGGACTTAAATTACAATCAAATTCAAGAGTAACATTGTTAGTGTTTACTCTTTAATATTGTAGCAAGGGGGGCTGGGGAGATGGCTCAGTGGAATAAGTGCTTCCCTGGCAAGCTCAAGGGCCTGAGTTCAATCCCCAGTTCCGAAAAAAAAAAAAAAAAAAAAATTGTAGCAAGGGAAATAAACTGAAAATATTTCTTATAGCTTTGGTTAATAATATCAGTCAACTATAAAGTATTAGTACCTAGAAGAGAACCTCAAATTCTATAATCTTTGTTCTTAAAAAAAAAAAAAAAAAAACGAAATATGGTCCAAGGGTGAAGCCATCAAATGCTACGGTCAGACCTTAAATTCAAATATTTCTCAGTTGTTCTTTTATTCTATACCACAATTTTTTGGGGGATGTGAGTGAAAGTTATGAAGAGCATTATCTTTTTGCCTTTTCTAGCATTTGATTAATGTGCTTTGCTTTCTGCGTAAGGTTGCAGGACAAGGACATGTGGAGTGTTGGCCTGCATGCCTGCTGCTACCTATAAAACATCTTTTCTTTGACAGGAACAAAAATGTAACTTAAACACACACTAATAAAAGTGTAGCCCACTTGCCAGGAAAGGAAATGGTTTAAACGCCTCACAGATAAGATTCTATTACATTTAAATTGATGTCAGGATCTTGTGAAATTTATATAAGCCAAAGTACAGTTAAGATTTTCATACAACCAGAAGAAAGCAATGTGAAGGCCCCAAAATATATTAGTAACTCTCAGGATTTCCTTTTTCCATTATCACTAAAAGATAACTGAAAGCTGGTAATAAAGGAGAAGCTAATATGTAAAACTATTATGAAATATAAACCAGTTCACAGAAATATTTTTTCAGAGGCCTTGCTTCCCTTAACTTCCAACCAATTGAAGTCATATATATCCTGATTCCCTTATTCATCACATCTTCATTCCTTACCTTAAGTAGTATCATAGAACTGTTTCACTGTACTGACAACTTTATTTTTTTGTACTATTTTCTTTTATTCTTCTAAACTCCTTACTCCCATTAAAGTTAAAGCTCTAACCATCTCTCAATTGTTAGTCTGTAGGGCTATTCTGTATCCACTTCTTCCCTTTCACTCAGAATTACTCACTGAGCAGTTAGAAACTGCTACATAATCTTTGCAAGTTAAAACTCTCCTAGGTAACTATATTACTGAATAAATAACAGAAAAAAATCTTTGCTTTCTTGAAGTATATATCATATACTTAAAGTAAAAAACCATACATAATAAGTCATATAGCATGTTAGAAATGTCTAAGTATTATGGAAATTGAGCAGCATAAATGGAATCAACTCCAATACTCTCCTTAGATCTTTGTATTTTAATAATGTACCATCATTCACTTGATCAATCAGATCAAATACCTCTTATTCATGCCAATGCCTTCCTTTCTCTTATTTGCTAGGTCTTACTGGTCTACAGGTTTTCTCATCTACATCAGACATTGTAACTCTGATTTTCATTACAGAGTCTCTAATAAAGGATCTTAACAAATACCATTACAGAGAAAATTCTTTAGTCAAGACTGTCCAAATTGAATTATGGCTCCACCATGTACTTGCCTTTTGGTTTCCATCTTCAGCCCTGGTGCTTGTACCTGTACTACAAAGGCAATCTATTCTGGGTTATTCTGACCCAAATGGAGGAATTTTCATCAATGTTAGAATCACAATCACCATGAGGAGCAGCAGCTTAATTCATTCCTTAAAAGTCTCTTAACTAACTTTCTTCTTCTATTCTTTACCATCACTAATCTCCTCCAATACTATATCCCAAATAATCTTTGAATTCCACAGACCTGAACAGTATAATGACCCTAACCATTGCCTACCACCTTTCTCCTACACAATTCCCTACTGCCCTTCTCAGAAAATGCAAATATATTAGCACGATAAAGAATTTATTGTATTTTTCTTTTAATTTTTCTTTTTTAAATTCTAATATTTTAATGCATTATCAATTAAGCAAGACAGGTTGGAACTGAATTTATTTGTCAAAAATTTTCAAAAGATAAAATTTGATTTCTTTTTTAAATTTACATAAGTCTCAAGAGATTTTAAAAGTATCACAGTTTGCTTTTCTTTTCAAATCTTATTTAATTTTCACTGTCCAAATGTCAAGTGGCTTTTGATTTAATCTAACATACCATGGTACAATTTAACACAAAATGTACACTGTGAGAATTTGCAACTCTCCTACTAACATGTTCACAAACTTTTTAAAATATATATTTGGTTGTTACAGATCTCACTACGCAGCCCAGACTCTGTGGCCAACTCAGTCCGCCCTTGGGGCAGGCTGGTGTGGCACATGGTGCAGGGAGTTGAACTGGCATCCCTGAGCTTGCCTAAGCTTGCCTAAGCAGGCACTTTAGTCCACTGAACTATCACACTGGCCCTTCAAACTCCTTTCATGTTTTCCACTGAGCTATCTCCCTAGCCCTGTTTTTGTACAAATAGGCAAAATGGCATTAACCAAGACCATCTTATTATATGATAAAAATAAGAGCACCATAAAAGTAGTAATAAAATATCAGAGGCTATTGTATAGCTTAAGTCCACGTATGTGATTTTATATAATCATTTCTATAATTAAGAAATAAAGACAACTTCAACTGATCTCATGCTAGATTTAAAAGTACATATAATAGAAATTACTAAATAAAAATATGAAAACTGAGCCAATTTACATTTATCAGGCAGGTGGTAGTAAAAGAGCTAATTATAATCAATGCATTTTTTTCTTTAACTGTCCAATTAATGAGAAGCTTCTCAAGATATTTAACTTAATGATCATTGGTAATAATATGTACAGTTTATATAAAATCCATTTATGTTAAGGGCAGAGAAATACCTCAGTAGAGTAAGTGCTTCCCTGGCAAATGCAATGTCCTTAGTTCAATCCCTGGTACGTCAAAAAAATCATTTATGTCAAACAAGTCATGAACACAAGCTGAAATAGTTCTGAAAATTAAATTATAATGAATTGATGATTAAAATAATCATACTGCCCAATAATTGTCAAAGGACTAATGTATAGCTTAGTGTTCAGATTTGGACTTACTGTACTATTTTCACTTTATGTGTTACTATTCACAAATTTAGACAATATAAAACTAAGCCAAGTTATTTTATTTTTTAGGTTAAAATACAAATATTTTAGTTTTAATATAAGACTTCACTTTTTAAGAGCAGAATACATTTATTGGTGGAAAGAAAGCTTCTGTCTGAGAGTGACAAAAGGGGACCCAAGTGGGTTGCCCTTCATGCTTTTAAGGAGTCAAGCTATAACGCTGATATGTGTGTATGTGTGTGTCATATTAATATTTTTGTCAAGAAAGAATAATAGGAGAGTTCTATATTATTAGTTTACATTAAAATATTTAAAATTTCATTATGCAATCAGTGTAACAGTGTATACCCCTTACCAAAAGATTTAAAAACTGAAAGCCAAAAGCATAAAGGCTGAGGAGATAGCTCAGTAGCATAAGCACTTGCCTGGTTCTGCCAAAAGAAAAAAAAAGCTTATTTCTTATTTCTTTTTTGTTTCTTAATAAATGGTTTCAATGTGATTTGCAGTAGTGTTTACTCATGTATCTGAACTTAAGCTAATCTTTTATTTTTTTTTATTTGGTAACGAGGATGAAACTCAGGACCTTTTGCTTGCCAGGCAGGCACTTTAGTCACTGAAGTATTTCCCTGGACCAATCGTTTCATTTTATATTATAAAAACTTTTATATTATTTATGTGTTCCAAAACTAGTGGAATGAAATTAATTTAAATTTCTGTGTGTTTAGAACACCAGAAAACTGCAATGAAAATAGAGAATGAATAAAGGACAAGAAACATGTCATCTATAAAAGTATTATGTCAACTTAGCCATTTAAAGCAGTATTAGAATCCCAATAATCACTAACTTAAATATGATCAATTAATAAAAAGTAAAGAAAATCAAGTCACTATTAGAAATTTTGTTATGGCAGCTGAATGACTTTGATTATAAAACAGTGAAGATATACTACAACTGTCAGAGATAAACGGGCTAGATATTTATTTAGACATAAACTTTTCAAAAGATTAATACATATTTGATGATACTCCTATACTGTGATGAATCTTAATTAGTCATTTATTATGTGGCACTTATATCTATAGAAATTTGAAGAAGAAATGAAGTACTATACGAAAACAGGTGTCTGATCGGGGTTAACTAAGAAACATGTGAAAGACTTTACCTGTCCAACCAGGCGAGCAGACTCTTGGCTGCTCCAATCAGATCCACAACTGATGTCAGAAAGTCATTTGGCAATTTTCGACTGGTCCTCCCATCATAATGGCCACTCCTTCTCCTTCCTGTTATAAAGTTCTGTAGATTTTTGGCAGATGCATTCAGCTTATGAGATAGAGTTTTTAGGTTTTCTGTCTCCAAGCCATAATTCTGAATTATAAAAAAAGATAATAAATAGATTAGTCAACACTTCCTTCATTCATGAAAATATTTATTGAGTATTTCACTGTGCATACACAATGGTGATATTATTAGAGGTACAAATGATTAAGATAAGATCTCTGGTCTAGTGTAGCCTACAACAAAAGTGAGGATACATACACATGGAGAGAAAACTTTCTCTCAGGGTTTCACAGAGAACAAATTGGTCAAGTAATGGCCATGACTCATCCACATGACTGACACTGACAAAGGATCTACAAAGTGAGGTACAGGGTTACAGGATAAACCCTGAGGGAACTTGACTGACCTTATCAGATACAAAAGCTACATTTCTTGTTATATATGTCTTGCTTTATCTTAGTCTTAACCATCTATCAGAAAATCAAGGTATATAAAATAAGGCCATAATAATATGCTGAGCTGTAAATGGCTGTAGTCAACAACTTCTGTAGACATCCCACTACTATTGTGGACTGATGGACTGTGTTGGAGTGTTTTTTGTTGAATTCAAGCACCTACATACATAACAGTTAAGATAAATATGCATCTACTTTCACATAATTCTATGAGAAGAAAGATTTGCACTAATAGTGTTTGGACAGGATAGCCTGTCTGCTTCTTGTACTACGGATAACCACTAGGAAGGTAACAATGTAAAAAGTATTAATTATTGAAACTGTAGTATAAATAGCTTTTAAAAAAGATAGGTATACAGCTACATTCTCTTAATTCAATGAATAGAGAGGTCTGCTCTAATAGTGTTTGTAAATAGAATATCATGTCTGTGCCTTGTACAAGAAATAACCACAAAGAAAACAATATGCATTGTACTAATTATTGAATCTGTTCTGATAATTTGATTTGAAATTCTCTCATTGCTATTTGTTCTTCAATAAAATTATGGAATAAAAAGATGTTTTCAACTTAAAAAAAGTGAGGATACAGTGGAAATGTCAGATAAACAAATAATAGGATGTGTTACATATCAAGAAGAACATGCCCTGGGCCTGCTGTGTTGGTCCTGCCCCCAACCCCACCCCTGGGGTGCGCTGAGCTAGCAAGGCAACTGAGACGGCGTGGTGGTACAAGACTGTAATCCCAGCTCTTGGGAGGCTATAAACAGGCGGATCACTATGAGTCTGATCTAATAGTGATACCCTGATCATCCTGTAGACCCTTCCATAAAATACAAAAAAAAAAAAAAAATCAATAAGTACATGGAATTATGTATCTATTATATCTTTCAATGTGATATAGCAAGATTGTAAGGATTCATGAGTTTATTTTTTAAAAACAAAACCTAAGCTCATTTACTTGTGAAATTATTGCAATTACTATTTTATTGTCTATTCAATTAGCGTATGCAAGCTCATGAATATAGATACCAGGAAAAATTCTGGTGTACCCAAAGCTAAAATAGGGTAACAGAACAATAAAATAAAAAAGAAATAATTTATATAAAATATACCTCTTTTTCTTTGTTCTCTACAGAAAAAAATAATAAGTTTCTGTTATAATACGATATCAGGACATGCTGCAGAGATAGCTGAGGAGCATAAGTACCTGCCTGGGAAGTGCAAGGTCCTATGTTCAGTTCCTGGTACCACTAAAAAAACAACAAAAAATAAACCAGTATGCTATCTGAAAAAATTCTACTTCTTCAGGGAAATTAATACACTTACTATTTTTATGACATTAATTGTGAAGCTAAATTATTTTTTTTGTCTGGATGCATTAGATCACTTTAAAATGTAAACATCAACCAAATCAAGCATACCGAATTCTTAGTAAATGTATCTGTTTACTTCTTTTCTTGTTCTCACTTGAATATTTAGTTGTATTAATTCATTCCAAATATTTTTGTCTACATACCATTTTAGATATATTATGCATTTATATTATATTATTATATTTATGTTATTATTTTATATTATATATTTTATATATTTAATATACTTAGCACCTTCAGATAGGAAACAATTACACTACTCCTTCCAATAAACTTAGTGAAAGTTTTAATAAATCACAATTCACATTCAAAATAGCCAATTGTGAGTTTTAGAACACTCATAAGAAAAGGTGGTTCAGAAGATCAACGGATGTCTTTAATTAACTTAGTACTGTATGTATACTTCTCTTCTGTATAAAATTGAAAGTATATAACATCATAAAGTCCAAAGAATATTTTAATTTACTTGGGCCTAAGAGGCTGTTACATCTACCCTCTTTCCACAGTTGAATAAAATTAGGTGTAGGGAATTTAAGGTTTGCTTAGGAGTGCAGTGATTAAACCACACGGCTTATAATAAGGGATTGCATCCCACCTGTTGGGGAAGTCTCTACCACATTCCTTCAACATCAACAACTGGAGCAAATTACAAACAAAAAGTGACAAAAAAGGAAACAAATGGCAAAAAGAATTTAACTCCACATGAATAACAACTAGTTATATATTTTATATTCAGTTTAATTGGTTATGTTCTTATGGTAATTCAACAATAAGAGAAACAAGTAGGACAAAATGGAGATGAGAAGATTTTCAATGTATAAATTTAAAATATCAAATTATGCCATGTATATTACAAATCAATGATTTAATAATGATAAAATATGATAATTCTTTTATGAAAATTTTTATTTTTATTGAATAATATTTTTTAAAACCTATTTATTTGTGTTGGCACCTATATCAAAACAATATATTAAATATTCACTCAAATTGAATTGCAAGATCTTCTTGCAAGTTAAAACATTTGGTTTCAGCAAAAGAAGCAACTCTCTATTCAAATTCTATTATGTCTGATCACGGGTTACCTGTGAAACATTTGAGAGATTTTATCTAGCTTGTCATTATATGAAGGAAATTCTCTTATAAGTTTATAAAGGATGTTATCAATGAGTAAATCAGAACAATTTATTGTATAAATCAGCACATCAACCAACCGTGATTTTTCTAATGTGCTTAAAAGTATTTTCAGGTTTTCCCTATTTTAAAGCATTGCTTTGAAGTACAGAGTACTCAAATTATTTTTGTGTATTGATTGGTTTAATGAAGAACCATTTGTTTACAAATTATAATAATTTCTTAGAGAAGCTCAAATTATAATACTTTATTAGAGAAAAATCTAATCAATTAACTTGGTAACATATTTCATTGACACTCATTAAGCCTCTGTAAAGATTTATTTAAAATAATTCGCTCTACAATATTAACATGTCAAGTTATTAGAAAAACTTGAGATATATGTGGCCTTTTGAACTCTTCACCAGCCAAATCAATATATTCTTTTTCTTTTTCATTTATTTTTATTTTATTGAAATACAAATGTCAATCAGACAGTTTCAAAACACCTTAACCATACAGAGTCGATGAATTAATACATTGCAAACTGTTTTCATAATGTTTTGGTATTGTACAAGGTGCATACATGAAATTATATTTACAGGTTTTTTTATAGCTGAATTATATCAAAGATTCAATAATTATTTACCTAGT
>PVKA01054403.1:0-10783 GCA_004027165.1 Ctenomys sociabilis
TCTCTTCCAGGGACTTTTATAGAGTAAAACCATGTGGTGAGGTGGGTCTAAGGTGGTGAAGACATGGGAACTCACTTAGGTGGACAAGAGGTGGGACAAAACGATGGTCAACCAATGGGATTATAAGCACCATTGCTCAGGTAAAATTGATTAAGTTCAGGAACAAATAGGGAAGTGAGTCATGTAGCAAGCAGGCACAAATGTAGCACAGGACTTTATCAGGTAGCCATGCAGTAGTAGTTGGATTAATGATTCTTGGTCTCCCTCAGGCTGATGATTAATCTCAGATGCCAATCTTTAGGAAGGTCGGCATTTGTTTGATCTTTGGTCTTTAGGTCTGGCCCACAGTGGGAGCATCTATCCCTCCAGAGTTGCAAGATATCTTGTCTCCTGTGTTATCTCCTTCGAGAGCCTGACTCTGTCTGACTGCCTATAGTATTTCTAGCTAGCTCAGCTGCCTACAACATTCCCCCCTCTGAAGAAGTAACCTGAACTGCCGTGAGGGGATTGTGGGTGATGACTGCTCTGGCTTTTTTAGGCTGAATGGGGTAGTAGTTGTTGACTGGCAGTCAGATTTATTTTTTAGAGGTTCTGTCTAAAGGCCCTCAATTGATGGCAGTCATTTTTATTACAGCTTTGAATCTGGAGAAGACAAAGCCCAAGAAACTATTAAACATACATGAGACAAATAATCATAACAGGATAATTATGAAAAAGACAAGTTAGAACTTTTTGTCTTAAATGTGGGGTTTAATCCCTTTTATCTTCTATTTCAAATAAACTGGCCTTTTCTTATGTCAATTCTGTTATTACTTGTGGTACATGAATTGTCAGACCTGGGGAAAACACTGAGAACTCTCCAATTGGCAAGTGGGGCCACAGGCTGTGTAAGTACCGACAAATCTGCATGAGCACCTATTGAAAGTTTAGCAGTCTTTCTCCTTATATTGGCAGTTCACATGGGTTCCCTCAGGCTTGAGAGGGGAAGACTGTGACCACCTCAATCTGAAACTTTGTCTGACTCCATCATGAACACCTTTTTTCCTTCTCTAGCAGCTTTGGACATTTTTTTCTTGAAATGTCCCTTCTCTCTGTCTGGATCCAGGGAAGCATAACTTTTCCCCCATTTCCTGACTGGCCTTCGTTCCTGTAGGCCGCTAGTATCGCCATTCTCATTTTCCATCTGTAATTACATGAAACACTTCAACTGAGACCAATTCATTCCTGCAAACCCTTCTAACTTCTACAGCTTGGTTCAGACATCTGGGGCTCACTGAGCAATGTGTAACTTTTTAATTTTAAGGCCTTAAGATGTGTCTCTATAGACAAAATCTGGTGGATCCCAGTTAAGGGATTCTTAATCTAGCATATTCACTATAGGTTTTACCTGCATGGTTATCTGGGTTTTGGTATCTTCTAGGAAACAACAACTTTTATGAGAAATTAGAGCACATATAATCAAAGCATGAACATTTGAGCTAACAAGTACATTTATTTTTTTTAACAAGTACATTTATAAACTTTTTGAGACCTAGCAACTGTAACTTACTAGCTCTTAGACCTCTTTATTCATGAAGACTGACAGTTTGCTATAAGTCTCTCTAGCTTTAGTTATGAGACATCACTCCTGAATTAACTATGAGCATGAAATACCTGAGTTACATCAAAAATCAACCAGACATACACTTATCATGAAATACACAGCAGTTAATCAGATTAAACCAATGAAATACCTTTTAAGTCTTGTACATGAACAGCAATATATTACATTTGTAAAACATCAGCATAATTTTGATTAGTTAGCAACCTGAATATATTACATTACCTCAATTACAGCTAAAGCAAGATGTAAAAAAAAAAAAAAGGAAGATGTTTTTTAAAGTATTGAGGTATGATGACTGGAAAGAAGGTCAAGGTTGGAGAAAGACAAAGAGACCTGTGCCAATGTTCAGCAATAGGCTAGGTTTTCCTCTTGTTGTGATTACTCAGGGCTCCTCCTTGGAGATGGCAGGTAGTGAAGATGCAGGCCCTGGGCGCCTCAGTCCTAATGGGCCATCTGGGAAGCTGAGTCTGAGCTCTGGGGCCTTCACCTGAGAGTGCAGTCTCACTTCTAGTGGCTGCCTTGGCAGTCAGGGCATGGCTCGTGGGTCTCTTTTTTTTTTTTTTTTTTTGTCTTTTTGAGACAGGGTCTCACTATGCAGCTCAGGCTGGCCTTAAGCTCACTTTGTAGCTCAGGCTGGTCTCAAACTCACAACAATCCTCCTGCCTCAGCCTCCCGAGTGCTTGGGATTACAGGCATGCGCCACCACGCCTGGCTTCGTGGGTCTCTTAAGGCAGTCCCTCTTATAGTGGCCTGGCTCTGACAGCGGTAGCAGATGAACCTCATCATCGTTGAGCTCTTCTTGGAGCCCAGAGAATCAGACTTAGGGTCTGTTTTGAGGCCACAAAGGCAGCCATTTTTTAATCTCTTTGTTTTCTCTCCCTGGTTTTCTCCCAGTTCCAATTATAGGACACTTAAACAGTTTTTACCAAAGTATCAAATGAGTTGTCTGGAGCAAAAGTTATCTTTTGTAGCTCCTGAACTTATCTGTAAGAGTAATCTGTCCCTCTATTTAATTAACATTTCATGAAGTACGATTTACCAGTGTATCTACTAAACATTACAAGAAATCAGAGGGGCGTTTATCTTTCTCCTAGTAAATAGCTAAAATTTAAAATAACTAGAAGACTTGGTTTTATTTCTGGGACCTTCAAGAATATACACTTGAAAGAAAATGTCTTTTTCAGTTTTCCTGCCTGGCTATTAGTACACCAGGGATCAGACTATTTGGGCTCCAGTGGGAACTGTAAGTTCCACTGGTTCTCTATCTCTTGGCTCTTTAAAATTAACTCTATGCTATTTATTTGCAAGTGTAATGGCAGCTTGTAACACTGCCTGCCTTTCCATAAACATCAAAGCTTGGTTTAAGATTAACATTACATCTTCCCAATCTAGTTCATAGGTCTGAATAAATCCTCTAAAAGACATCAATGTACTTATCAGGGTCATCTAATAAGGCACATGAACTCTGGAAGTTCCAAATTGTCCATTTACTTCTTTAAAGGAAATTGTCCCTGAGGAGCTTGTCTAAATTTAGCTAAGAATGGGTGTAGCCCTGTGCAGGCCTGGATTATAGCTGTTTTAAAAGAAGTCCACACCCTCTAGACTAGAAAGGCAAATAGGGAAACCTTGCTTTCAGTAATGGTGGGTGAGGCTGTGCTTACTGCTGCCTTTTCCTCACACTCCAAGATAGTGAAGCGTCAGGCACCTGAACTGCCTGGTTCTCCTGTTACATCTACTCTTCCAAAACTTTATTAAATAACAATATCCTTTTTAATACAAACCAAATCTGAACAGAAGACATTTTTGCCATTTTCCTTTTTGCATCATCTTTCTAGTTATAAAATAGCATCATAATTGATACTTTCTTCTGTATTTCATTTGGATTAAACGGCTTTTTTCAGCATGTAGAATCAAATGTCTTCCTGTGCTTAATGAAGCACACTCTTAAGGAGTAAGAGACTTTGACTCTGAGATCCCCATATCTGGAATACAATAAGAAACTTAAGCCGGGCGTGGTGGCGCATGCTTGTAATCCCAGCACTCGGGAGGCTGAGGCAGGAGGATTGTTGTGAGTTCGAGACCAGCCTGAGCTACAAAGTGAGCTTAAAGCCAGCCTGAACTGCATAGCGAGACCCTGTCTCAAAAAAACAAAAAAAAACAAAACAAAAAAAAAACTTTAGGGCATTCCCCTTCCTTATTTCTAATTGATTTCCTCCCCCAAGGCGTCCCTTGAGTAACCTTCTCCAGAGCAGGCAGATGCTCCTGTTGGAGAGAAGGGAAACAAGGTCCCACCAGCCTGTCCACCCTCAAACTGGTGCAGATTCTTCTCTCCTGAACGTCTCACAAACCCTTCACTTACTCTTACTGACCATTTGCGAATATAAGTTACAGTTGATCCAGTGACCAGAACATCTGCAGAAAGAAGCATAACTATAGCATAAAAGGTCAATGGGAAATGAGCACTTCTCAGGTTACAAAGATCACTTCTAGAGATAGATAGAACTACTGACTGGAGGGATTTGGCCCCGCCTGTTGAGCCAAGTCTCCCCATTTAATCACCTAGGTAAACATTTTTAGCAACTGGACAAGATTTAAATTTGAAGCTCACAAGTGAAACATGTTACATGTTGGCAAAAACAATACAGCTGGCAAACATCTTACCCTTAGTTAACATGCTGTTGTAACCCAAAAATCAACTTAAAAGTGCTTTATTTAGTTGAGCTCAGCTACAGCACCCACTCTTGTCTCCGAATAGGTGAATGCATGCCGAGGTGGGGAAGGGCAAGGGTTTTTAAACCTGAAAACCACAAAGTGAGTGGTCTTGCAGCCTGAGAGAAGCCCAGCAGGGGGTCAGGAATCAAGGCAATCATAAGAACAAAAGGTTACATTCTTGTAACAATTTTAGAATAAGCAGTTACAACTTGTATTAATCACAGATTGGACATATTGTATGGTTTGGTGATTTAATAATGAATAGTTATCACGGAAACTTACTGAGCTACATAACAACACAATGGTGAGTTACTGAGTTGTATGACAACACAGTGGTGGCTGGATACAAAAGGAGTTACATAGGTTATAACATTGTAAGGCACAGATATAAATCACTTTTCCCTTAGTAACCACTATGCAATGTAAACTATGGCAAGCTACCTCAGCTTAATTTCTGAAAGTGACTCATTAAGTTGTTCTACCAAAAATCTCAAGTAGAATTCCTAGTTCATTAGTAAAAAGAGAGGAAAAGTACAATAGGTAAGTCGAGATCTTTCAGTGGTCAGGAGCCAGTTTCCACCAAGGAACCTTCAGGTATGGCCATAACCCCTCAGGTAGTCTCTATTTCTTTTGGCCCACACAACCAGAGCTCAGTCTCCAGAAAGGAATCCAGCAGTTTCTCTGGTCAACATTCCATCAGCCATTGGCTTCAATGGGGATTCACCGAAGAACAGCTGGGGAAACCTGCCCTCTGCTTCAAAGGGTGGCAGCTGCTCTAAGAGCATTTGCTATCTGGAAGAGAAACTACTGTTTGCCCAAGTTCTATAAAGGATAGTTAAAAGCCTGAACAAGATTACCTAGCACTTCAGATGAAAGGCTTTAAACTCTATGCCTTGTCTCTTACACACCTAAATGATATCTAGCCCCAGGAGAAAAGGTTGAATCCTCCCTCACACTAAATGTGTTTTGGTCCCTTAAGTGTGCTGCTTTGGAGATAACTACTTCTGGTGTCACCCAGGAGTCAGTTCTCTCCACTGTGTCTCAGGTTTAGCCTCCTGAAGGAGACCTGCCCAGAACACTAAGCCAGGACATGGCTTTTATATGTGTCCTCCTGGATGGGCATAGTCCTCTTTATCTCATCTGACCCAGAGATGGTGTATGTGTCCTTTTTCTAAAATGACTCCCTGTCTTCAGTGTTAACAAATGCTCATTTTCTAAGGGTTTCACTTAGTTGGAACAGAGTTTTCCTAATTTTACATGCCTCTAAAAAGTGTAATGGGTTAACTCACATTTTAGACTATAAAATTAAATTTTGTGTTTTCTGTTGTGTAAATGTATATTCACCATTGTTCTAGGTCAATCATCTCTGTCTAGTACATAAGAAGCTTTTACCTAACTTGGCATTTATTTATTTATTTATTTATTTATTTATTTGGTGGAACCAGGGAATGAACTCAGGCCCTTGCACTTGCCAGGGAAGCGCTTATTCCACTGAGCCATCTCCCTAGCCCTCAACTCATATTTTAGACTATAAATGTAAATCTTGTTTTCTGCTGTGTAAAAATGTATACTCACCACTGTTCTAAGTTGTTTAGTAACTAGTGGCTGTTTCTTGCAGTTTGCTAGATAAAATTCTGACCTCACTAATTCCCGTAAACAAAGTTAGTTTACAGAGATGACTTCAAAAGAAAATTAAATGGGCTTTAACTTCTTGTAACTTTGGGCTATGCAAGGCTGGATGCAGGTACTCAGGTGCAAGATAACCAGAAACTAAAAGAAAGCCCCAGGAAATTTAGTTTGAGTAGTGGTTACAATGACCCTGAAAGCTTTACTGTGTGTCAGACAATGAATTTGTTTACCAAACAGAATGTGGTTCCAGGTTTTAACCGCCCCCCACCCGCTTCCTGGGCTAGCTGCCTTTTGGTCTTCTCCTGGGTAAGAGCTTATCCCGAGCAGAGGGCCCTGAACTCAGTAATAAACAGCTTTCCAAATTCCAGTCTGGCTGATCTGATTCCTCTTCTGAGCAACACATAACAAAAAGGAAAGTACAAAGAGGTGGGAAAATTAGGAATAATGTCAAAGAAAGGAAACTGAAACAGAGTAGGCCTGACATTCTCTCTAGCATGTAGAAGGGGATCAGAACCAGTCTATCCCAGTGAAACCTGTCCTCCAAGTCTTTAAGAATGGTTGCTGACCTAATGTCATTTAACTTACAAAAGGAGTCCCGTATTTCATATACAGACATGTAAATTTTCTAAGTCTGAGCTGGCTAAAAGTCCCCATTTTATAGAAGTTTACATAAAACTTACTATGAGGCTTTATAACTTTACTCTCTTGTGCTATTGTCTAAAATCAAGCAAGGAATAGCAGTACATGTAGTCAACCAGTTCAAACACAACATGTACAAATACAAAACAGTTAAAAAATGTCCCATTAGAGAAACATCATAACCTTATAACATTTCCATATTTTAACTTTACCAACATTTTAAAAAACTTTGTAAAGACAAAGCATAAGAGATTGTAAGCAATTTTAACAGTACTATTAAAGAAAACTGTACAGGGCAAAACATGAACAATTATAAGCAATGGGCAAAGACATCAATATTTGAAACATGAAAATTTGTTACCTAAGCAAGTCCCAATCTAGAACTTATGAAAGAAAAGCAAACTCATATCTCCATCCAATGATCTTGGTAGGACTCTCCAAAATGATACAGGGAGAAAAACTGATCTTAGGTGGGTGACCTCCAAACAATATAGGGAACCTCCAAATGACAGAGGGAAAAATGATCTCCCAACCTGACCTGTATGAGTTAGTGTTCTCTAAAACCAAAGAATGAATTTTAGGAACAAATGGAGGTTATGAGCAGAATAGATTTATTGAGGGAAAGAAAGCTCCCATCTAAAACAGGGACAGGAGGGAGGCCTGAGTGGGTAGTTGCCCCCGCCATAACTCTTGTATTCTGCATGTACCTAAAACCAGTGCCACATAGATGATGCCAAGGTTTGCTGCCAGCTGGCTCAATAGCCAGACTTTCCTCTGTCTTGGCTGTAAGGGTCAAGTATCTGGGTTGCCAAACACTCTGAATCTGATTCCAAGAAACAAATCCTGTGGAATAGAGAGCCCTTCCAAGTCCTCATTGCAGTCCAGGAAGTTTATATCTGTGATCTCATGGAAAACTTACTGGAATTTTATAGTTAATTCTAATATCTGACTTCCAGTGCAACTCATGGTGACAATAAAGACCTAGAGCATATTTGTAGTTGTGGGGAGTCAAAGGGTCCTAAGTCCAAGTAGTAAGATAATTCCATTTAGGTTTTTGTTTTGTTTTGTTTTGTGGAACCAGGGATTGTACTCAGGCCCTTGAGCTAGCCAGGTAAGTGCTTATTCTACTGAGCCATCCCCCTGGCCCCAAATAGTAAGATAATTAACTGGAACAAGGGTCTTGACCCAAAACTGAACTCAGATTTTATTAATTCCTGAAGAATGGAGTGGCCTGAGGATACGTTTTATAGTTTGTGTCTAGGTGTCCCCCCTAAAGCCTCATGCAGTCATAGGGTGGCACCTAGAGTTTGTTATTCATTCTTGATCCAATGCTGGGATTATGGGTGCAACTGCTACCTCCACCTTGGGGCAGATAATTTGCATAAAATGTAAGGAGGGGAAAGAGGCAAGTTAGCTTTCCTCCCTTTGCTGTTTGCTGTTTTCTGCAGCCATGAACTGCTGCCCTCTGCTATGTACTACTCTGCCTTAGAGCCAGCCAAGTATGGACTGAAACCTCCCCCAACTGTAAGCTAATTAAACCTTTCCTTCCTTAATTTTAGCTGTTGGGTATTTTGTTCTAGCAATGAGGAAAAAGTAACCAAGACAATGGGTTACTGCGACAATGGCAGGAGGTATGAAAGTCCATGAGCTGGGCTACGAAGGAGTCATGAACTCACCTCTGCAATACACAGAGAAGAAAATGCAAGAAGAGTAATCTGCATAGCACAATTGAGGAAGTGTGTGATGTTTTGGGGTAGGTACTTAGCTCTGTTGTATAATCTTTTATGCCCTGGTAAATCACAGCTTCTTCTTTTTTTTTTTTTAAGATTTATTTATTTAGTAGAGAATTTCTCTCCACAGCTTGGATTCCTAGCAATCCCTCTGTCTCAGCCTCCCCAGCACAGAGATTACAGGTGTGTGCTGGCACAGGCCAGCATGGTATGTGGTACTGGACAATGAACTTTGGTCCTTGAGCTTGCCAAGTGGGCACTTAAACCACTGAGCTATCTCTCTAGCCCACAGAGATGTCTTGAGGCTCATCTTAGCTAACAGTGCAGAGCACAGCTCTCCACATATTTGTGGGAGCTGTGGGGTGTGGCAACACTGACCTCTCCCCTCCCTTCAAATACTTCACATCAGCTTCTTGGCTGGAACAGTTTGCATTGCTTAAAGCCATGGAAGGGATAAGGAAAAGTCCTGGCCAGCTGTGTACATACCAATGCATGGAAATAGGAGCAGGTTTAGCCAGAATGGAGATAACTGCTTTTCTTTCAAGAAGCCACCCAGATGGTCCTCCACACTCTAAGCTTTAGCCATTCTGGAACATGTTGCTCTGTGGCTTCCTGCTCCACGCAAAGTCTTTCATTTTTGTAATTTTGAGGTAGAAAAGACTGGAGTCCCTGTTGCTTCTTGTGACACCTTCAGGCCATCTTTTCTATTCTTCTGTTCCTTCTAAGCAATCAAAATCTCTGCTCTCTCTTCGCAATCCACGGCTTTACTGGAGCTTCCTTTCTGGCCAAACTCATAACACTAAATCATTTTGCTGGGCTCTTTGCTTTTGATTCTCAACACAAATCTGACTAAAAGACCCCAGCAGCAGCCACCCCATCACCCTAATGTTTGAGAGTCTTGACATTTCTTCTGCCAGATTGATTACTTCAGTGCCCTTAATCTCAGTCTCAAGCAAAGTATCTGGACATAAGCAAAATGCAGATAAACTCTGCCAAGCTGTAACACATATCATCTTGACTCCAAAAGCCTATGAAGTCTTTTTTCCCAGCAGAAACCTCAAAACCTTCATCTCTACCAGCAGGACTTCAACTTTCTGATCTTCTGAGCTCTGACTAGAATCTCCCATACAGAACAGCCCAATGTGTTCCCGGTCTACTTTTTTAGCCTGGATCTCCAAGTCATTCCAAGCTCTTCCCAGGAGCTATTCTTAAAGGCTTTCAAGTCACATGATCAGGTAAGATCACAGTCATTACCTCACTCCCAATTCCCCAACCATATTCTATTTTACTTTTCTTATTGGTGAGACAAATACCCAACACTAAAAGTTAAAGGAGAAAAGGTGCATTTAACTTGCAACTTGTAGAGGTTTCAGCTCAGAAGTGGCTGGCTCCAAGGCAGAGTGGCACATGGCAGAGAGGCAACAGTTCGTAGCAGTAGAAAAGAACAAAAGCAGCGAGAGAGAAAATTGCCATGAAAGGCTGATTTTAAAGCCACATAGGAAGAGAAATGGTTAAAGATTCCTCTAAGCACTACAGAGGTGTGTGTCTGTCCCTTGAGCTGATGAAGATTGGGGGGAGGATCTAGGCCAGAATGGGACTAGAATTTCCTTTAAAGTCATTTGCCTTGGTTAAGCCCATGTGGGAAGCTTGCTCCTCTACATGTAAAAGAACTCAGATTCTTGGTGAAAGTGTTTATCTTTATAGAGATTTAAAGTTCACACACATAAGAGTAGAGGGCTGACATAACCTCGCCGTTTAAGTATTTTTTGTTGCTTCACAGGTACAGTGCAGATAAATTGTTCACACCCAATGCCTGGAGGAGGTGCTGCCTGCTCACAGGGTGGGCAGAGATGGAAGCATGCTTTGCCTGTTTTGTTCTTTTTAAAAAAAAAAAAAAGCTCTTTTCCAGCTGAAACAATGGAGGGTATAGAAGAGAAGGAAAAGAAGGTTCCTGCTGTGCCAGAGACCCTTAAGAAAAAGTGAAGACATTTTGCAGAGCTGAAGATAATGCACCTGAGAAAGAAGTTTGCCCAGAAGACACTTTGCAAGGCGAGGAGGAAGCTCATCTATGAAAACGCCAGACACTATCATAAGGAGTACATACAGATGTGCAGGACTGAGATCCGAATGGCCAGGATGGCGAGAAAAGCTGGCAACTTCTATGTCCCTGCTGAGCCCAAAGTGGCATTTGTCATCCGGATCAGGGATATCAGCGGTGTGAGCCCAAAGTCTGCAAAGTGCTGCAGCTTCTTTGCCTTTGCCAGATCTTCAATGGTACCTTCGTTAAGCTCAACATGGTTTCAATTAACATGCTGAGAATTGCGGAGCCATACATTGCATGGGGGTATACTGAAACCTGAAGTCAGTGAATGAACTGACAAGCGTGGCTATGGCAAAATCAATAAGAAGCGAACTGCCTTGACAGATAGTTCATTGATTGCTCGATCTCTTGGTAAATATGAAATCATCT
>PVKA01054404.1:0-10769 GCA_004027165.1 Ctenomys sociabilis
ATGAATGTGAGGGGTATTTTTCATTTCCTTTGCATGTTTTAGGGTAAGATTATCTTTGTGACTTTCATGGCTGCACGGTTGCTTGAAGGTAGAGCATGCATAATTTTAAAATTGATGATAAATTAAAAGTAAATATTAAAGAATTTGGGCACCTAAGGCATGCCGTTTTTATTTACAAAATGGTAACTATCTGCAGATGCAGAGGCACTGTTTTTCACTAGCTCCCTTGATTTTAAAATAATTAACTATGAGTAGGCAGAGTAGCCCTTTCTCCTACCTTCTCCTTATGTATATTCTCAGTAGATATTTTGCTGATGAAATGGATTTCTCAGATGAGGATGGGTGGAAAATAAAGCTTTTGCAATTGGTAAATAGAGCAATTGGTAAAACTCTGGACAATAATTTCTCTTTTTGCTACATGATTCTCAGTTACAAAAGTATCTTCCCTTTGGGAATGCTAATGTGAATTTCAAAGTCTAATAAAGCAGTGTAAATGTAGTAACTTTACATGTCTCTCATCCAGAACCAAAATTTTGTGTCTTCAAATTGATGGATATCCCCTGGCTTTCCTCAGCTCTGGTGTCACCAAGGTTGTATATGTTTCGGCTTAATGTAGGCAGTGGCTCAGAATTATGTCAGGTGGGAAATTGTGCATTTTTGTTTGTATTTCTTTTGTTGTTGTTGTTGTTTTTCTTTTGGTGGAACCAGGGTTGCCAGGGAAGTACTTACTCTACTGAGCCATCTCCCCAGCCTCCCTGTTTGTATATCTAAAGAAAAGAAAAACAACACTCCTCCTTGTCAATAAGAAGAGAACAACAAAAAAGTAACTAACACACAGAAAGACCTATGCCAAGCCTGGACAATGTAGTGTCTTAGCACACCCTGTCTTAATTGAGGCATTGAACTCCCTGGGTTCAAAGCCCAGTACTGGGAAAAAAAAATTTTAAAGAAAAAAACGTACAGAAATGTCTAAACTCAGCTCTTTGGAATTCAAACATGCAAAAGTTTTAAGACAGTGTCTATGTTAGGCCATCCGTGTTATAAAGCACTCACATGATGGTAACTGCAAACCAAGAAAGATATTTTTCCAGTCCAGATATATGGGGAATAATAATTTAAAACTGACAAAATCCAGTTAATCTCAACATATGGTGATCTGCTTCACAGCAGGATGATGAGAAAAAGAAACAAAGATATAAAGGTTGGTGGTTTGTGTGGTCTTTGTAATTATGCTACAAAGATTTTTGAAAGCTTATACTAGAATATCAAGGTTGGAAATGGATTAGAAGGAAGAAATAAAAGGTATTTTAAGGAAAAATCAGTAGTATTTAATAGCTAATCTCATGTACAGAGAAAAGAATAGTGATAAATTGAAAGAGCTCCTGTTTTAGGTCAACATGAATGGGATAATAATGATATAAAACATTAACAAATTGCTGACATAAAATGTACATTGCTAAGGAAATAGTACTTGAATAGGCAAGAGTACTATATTAATATGTGAAACATATATTTAGGATATAAATATATATATATATATTTGAAAAATGAAACATGAAATAAGTAAAGATTTGGCACCCCAATCAATGGTCTCAGCAAAGTAATTGTAAGTTTAAAAATCATACTTTAAGTGTTGGCTGAATAGTTTGTCAGACTAAAGCACCTGCCAGCCGGGCCAGGGGCCAGGAGTTTGATCCCTAGGCCTGCTCTGCTGGCCCAGCCCCTGGGCTCGCTGAGAGGGTAACTGAGGCTAGGCATGGGGGCGAGCGCCTGTATCCCAGCTCTTGGGAGGCTGTAAACAGGTGGATCACTATGAGTCTGATCTATTAGTGAAACCCTAAGCACACTGTAAACCCTTCCCTAAAATATAGAAAAAATAAAATAAAAACAAAAACAAAAACCATACTTTTGGAGCTAAGAACATAGGAAACATATTGAGCAGGAAATATTACAGCATATTTGTCAAAGAAAATCAGGAAAGATGTAATATCACAGCTCCAGGTTCAGAGAGGAAAAGTAGCATCACCCTTGTGCAAATATGAAGGCAAAATAGATATAATGGGTAGAGGAAGCATACTGAGCCTGTTGGGATAGAGAAAATATTTGAATAAGTGTGACTGTTAAAGTAGAGTACGAGGCATGATGGAAGGCAGAAATGAAGTAAGGAGTTGAAAAGAAAGAACGCATTTTTCCCCCTCTTTTTCCTGAACTACAGGTGAAAATATCAGAATTTGGGGGCTAGGATGAAGATGAAGACATGTAAATAAAGGTGGGGAGAGGTCAGCGAGACAGCTCGTCTAAAGAGCCTACTTACACAAGCTTACGCACCACTGAGACCTCCAGTTGGATCCCCAGCACCACATGCCAAGACAGCCCTACCCAAAGGGCTGCCTGAGCCAGCCCCAAAACAAAAACAAAACAAAACAGAAAAGATGTGAGAGAACTTTTATCAAATAGCTTAAGGTCCACAGACACCCTTTTCCACAACTTTCACAGTCCCTCATATCTTAAGTCTGCTGCAAAAATCTTCCTGAGTATCATGACAACCACCCAATGCCGATTGCTAGTTCAAGGCACATTTCTCGTAAATGCGTCTAAGTGGGAAGCCAAAGTCATCCATGTAGAACGAATCCTAGGATAGTCTTACTTAACTGCTCAAGAAATTTCAGTGTCTGTTCTTTTGCATTCAGTATCATTACCATGAGCCCTCAAGCATCTTTCATAGCAAGATATTATTTTAGTTCTCTTATAGCTGTCCCTCAGAGAACACCATCCACTACCCCTTGCCCGGGTACTGCCAGTAATCCACACAGGACTCTTCATCTGTAGACTTCTTTGACCAGGAAGTCTTACCTTTCTCCACTTGTGGGAACCCTACACTTTCTTCTAGCCCTATGTTGGGTATTTCCTACTTCTCTAAATAATGTTTTTCATGTAGTTGCCTTTGAGTTTCTAGCACACAATGTAGAGTAAGTCATACTTTATGTCTTACATTTTAGAAAGGTGCCTTTTTCAGGCACATACCCCCAGTGCTCCAAAATATCTCTTCTTTCTTACATATGTAGTAGTGACTGTTGCCCATTGAAGGCTTAAGATAAATTATTCTGTATACCAGTATATAGTTCAGAACTTTGGCAGAAATGTGATGAACAAGAAGACGTGAAGATATGTATGATTTAATTGTTACAAAATAAATTATAATTAAGATTGTGGCTGCAAAATAGTTTTTTATGGTGAGATCAAGTACTTGCGAAAGGAAGTGTTTAATTGCTAGTTTAGTTTCCTGCAGTGGAGATCGTGTCGGCTTTATTTCATAGTGCACAGACTTTAACTATTGGTTCAAAGGTGCATAATAGGATAGTAATTCTAAAGAAAGAAAAGTGATGTGATATTAAAATAATTACATCCTGATTCTCTCATGCTTATATCTTGAATTAAATTCATGCAGTTTCTTAAGTGCCACTCTATAAATGTATATTACAGTGCCAGGGTGTAGTCCATGGACTCTGAGATTGTGTTCAAAAGCAATGATCACCTTTTTCTATGGAGAAATTTTGAAATTAAAGGTGAATTCTCCACCACTATAAAAAACATTTCATAACAGCTGGGGGCATTTTTTATAGCCACAGTGGAGAGCAGAGAGTGCCACTGACGTAGCTCTGTACATCTGTAGTACAAAGGCTGAAAATATCCACAGTAGAGCCAGAAATGTGCTATTAGCTTCATTTTCTTATGTTCGAGCAGATCTGATTTGAAAATGTCTTTTCATTTTCAGGATTACTTTAAATAATTCCTACAAAAATAATATTCCTTACAACTATGACACTTATTAATAAAATAAGCCAGTTTCTTAACTGTGTGTTTATCTGTTAACTAATTACAAGTGCATTTTAAACTAAAGTGGTGCTAAACATTTTTTAAAGACTCATTTGTTTTAATATGTAGCTCTGTAGCACTGGAGAATTTACACTTGGACAGTGAACAGTAATGTGACAGTTGCAAAGCCGGAAACTTGTAATTAAATTCCAAAACACTTCTGCAGACTGAAATTTTGAGTAATGTGCCATTTTACCAGCAACTTCTTGGGAAGTTTAGGTTTTGGAGCAATGCGTGGGGAATAATTGGACTCCATATCAAGTGCTATTTATTTCCTGTTTATGCTGTAGAACCTGCTAAGTTTAATTTGTATTGTTATTACTTTAACAACCCTAATCTATGGTTAACACAGTTGTTATATAATAAGTAGTTCTTGTTCTTCACAGTTCCAGAAAAATAATTTTATTTCCATTGTTTTTGTTATAAATTTATATTTTCACATTTTAGTCTATATTTTGCTAATACTAGCTATCTTTATTTGATGCATTTGAAGACATTTTCCCTTTAAGCAACTATATCCTGAGCCATTGTACCCTCCCAGTTATCTCTACTTTCTCTGGACCCCTTCTTAATAGCAGTGCTATTTGCATTCACCATTCTATAATCTAATCTACCATTCAGGTCATTTGAGTGAATATTTTCAATCTGTACATCAGTAGTCCCTATCTGCATCTAGTAACACAGAGCAATAAATTTTCTTCTTTTTTGATAAAATCAAATCATGTGCTCTCCTTTTCCCGGGGATACCCTGCATATTTTCACAGTTCATGCTTAAATCTCTTGTTTCTCAGATTTTAAATTTTAGACTGAGTCGAGACGGTGCTTTTACTCAAATTTTATGTTCAAGAACTTCCTCAGTTGTTTATCTTGTGGTGTAGATAGTCATTTTCTCCTGTCATGTGAAATAATGCATCCACTTCCTTTTTCTTCTCCTCCTGTCCTTCCCTACACATTTACATTAATATTTCAATTTATTATTTATGTATTTCATATTAAAAAGAAATGTATCACAGTGGAATAATTCTGTATTCTTACTTCTTCTATGGTTTATCACAAAAACGTATAGTATTTGCTCACATTTTTTGGCAGTTCCTTTGGTGAACTTGTAACTGGTTCTACTCACATGATCTCATTGTAGTCATGATAGATAACAAACAGAATGTCTTGTGTTAAAATAGGAGTATAACAAGCAACGTCCCCACAAATGCTAATGGTAGTCTAAGTAAGCAATCTGCCTTGCCAGTTGAATATTATTTTCTATTTTGCTTGTTTCATAGTATTGTATTTGGGCAAGAAATTCCTAGTCTATCCCTATAAAATATATTTAATACCCTCATATGCCCAGTCCTTTCTTGGCATCTGTTCTTACGTACTTTCTGTGAGAACTTTGGGCTTTTCTACACATAACAGGTCCCCAGCAGACATATAGTACACATTGAAGAAATTGTCATATTGAAATGAGAAAGTCTTTGTTTTGTGAAATTTCCATAATTATATTTCTTTAAAAGATGAGAGAAAAAAATAAAAATAAAAAGATGGAGTTTATGATGATCCATTTGCTCCCACTAATATTTGAGACTTCCTTATTTTCTGTTATCTGAAATAGATTAGGTCTTATAAGTACATGCTCTACATAATCTGAACTCTTCCATTCACTGAAGATTGAATTCCTATGAATTTTTGTTGGTGGTACATGTTTCTTGGTTCTCATTAAGCAACAATGGAGAAGATTAACCCAGAAGATCAAAAGTCAATTTTTCATTTCCCTCCCACTCTAAGTGGATCAAGATTCTTCCAGGGAAAAATCCCTTTGGCCTGAAAATGACTTTCTTTTTCTTCACACACTTCATACAAATTTATTTTATGTGTTCTCTATTGACCCAAATGCCCATATAAAGAAGATTATGATTATTTGAAAATGTCAGCTATTTGTTTTGTGTCTGACTAGAATATTTTAGCTCATTTTTTTAATCTAATGCAATTATAACTAAATGTTATTTTTCTTTCTTTAAATTAAAAACAAATCTATGGTCTGGCTTTCTCAATTACAGTGACCCACTTGCTGCCAAAACTAACACAGAACTTTCCATATAGTAGAGGAATCACATGAGATAAGGTGCTGTCACAGGACTTAGGCTCCAGTCAAGAGCTGTTGAAGCTAGATAGTTGCTCTAGGTTTGTCTTGATTTGTCCCCCAAAGTCTCCTATCTCACAGGTGGGGCTTGTGGGAGGTGATTGGATCATGGGGGTGTGACTCTGGACCATGGTTGTACTACATTTCATTAGTCCACTATGGGTTTATAGTCAGGTGTGATGTTGGGAGGTCAAACCTGGTGGGAAGACGTAGGTCACTGTGGGAATATATAAACATATTTCTGCCTTCACTACTTTCTGCTTCTTGCCATGTTGTGACCAAGCCTCCTCTGCCATGCCTTTCTACCATGGGGTCATCTGACTAGGAGCTGAAACTTGTATCAACTATGAGCTAAAGTAAGCCTTTTCTCTTAACTTGTAGGTGTCAGGTATTTTGTCTCAGCAATGAAATATTTTTCATTTCAGATAATCATTATCTCAAAAGCTACAGAAGTCATCCCTCTCTTTCTGATCTGATTCTGGTTTTGAGAAAAGTGCTGCTACTACAAATTCTAAAATCTTGTTGCTAGAGAGAATATTAAATCACTTTGTGCATCTCATATTTATTATCGGCTAATGAATGCCAATATGATAATTGAGTATTGTGTGGCAGATTTTAGGGACCAAGCCTCTGCTCATGTTGAGTCAGGTAAATTGCAGATATTTTGGAGAACCTCACTACTCCCTGACTATTTCCATTGAAAACAGGATCTACACAGAGTTGTGAATGAAAAGGCACAGCATAAGGCTTTTCCTCTTGAGCCCCAGCTGGTGGTGTAGGTGTTACCTAGGAGAATATCCAGTGAATGGGAGCACTTGGGTGTCCTGGATTCTTTGCTCACTCATTGCTCCTTTACAGGGTACTCATTTTTCCCTCAACCAAACCCACATCTGCAAACTGAGTTCCCTACCAATGGCATAACATACCTTCAAGTTATGCTTGTTGCTTTGCCTTTTCTAATTGCGACTTCAGTGAAGTTTTACAAAATGCCAATTAATGTTAACACATAATTTCATTGCTCTTTATTTTGGCATATTGTTTTTGCCAAAGGGTTGTAGATATGAAGGTCACAGGGGACATAAGAACATTTCAGGGGTGGTGACTCCTCTCTCTTGCCTTCCTCCAATCTTTCTCCTAACCTTCCACACATTTTTATAGGTAAGCATACTGATTTCTGTTTAGGCAGATATAAGAATTTCTTTTCTTTTAAACCAAGTTCCAGGTAAAATTGCCAGAATGTCTGAAGAAGAATAAATTGGTTATAAAATAGTCATTCTATAAATGTTACACTTTCTAAATTGAAAACAGAGATATCATTGTGGTTCTCTCATTGTGTGACCTTGAAATTAAAATAATATATCATTGCTCTTATACTGTTGGACTGAACCCAAAGTAGCTAGTGCCAATAATGTTCTATAGCAACTTCTACTAAGCTAATTTTGTACAGTCTTTATTTAAACATGAATAAAATATATGATGGACTGTAAAAGCTACTGAATTTATTTTGTGCTATTGGCAAGCTGTGTTCAGGTTTTTAAGGCCAAAAGGCAAGACTGTAACAAAGCCTGAGTATACCTGCTGGCTTTTTGTATTAATATACAGAAACATTTGGGGAAATTTTGTATTTCATTGATAAAAAACAATGTACTTCTGTTACACTTATACAAATATTTATACTTGCAGCCTTAACTGGTTGTTGAATGAACATATTGTTTAAAATTTAAATAGTTGCCCTTGTATCTTTTTTTCTCTATTTAGTTATAAGATATTGAGTTGGTATAAGCAAGTGATAGGAGTAAGTTTTAAATTTTCTATATAAATTTGTTATAATTTTGAGAAATTTCTTTTATAGTGTAAAATGGGATATTATAAGCAGTCTGCTACATTTTTTTTCTCAATTAGGCAATGAACTATTGAACATTATCCCATACAGGAATATTGCTATGTCTTGCTGTGATATGCTTGATGAAAGTATTTTATCTACTTTGTTGAACAAATAGAAATAGAGGTTGATTATGATTTTACAGAAATTGGTTTCATGGATGCAATTGTTTATTTCAATTTTCCTTATTTCATGTGCTAAGGGAAATCAAATGGGAGTTTCATTACAATTAGCGTGTAAAAACCTAATGCTGTTTTAATTGCTTCTTTTTAATCCACCCTGCCCTCTGCAAGATTCAAAACCAATAGAAATGAGTAGAAAGATAATTTATTCTAACAAACTATCCATAGTTATCATGACAATGTCATTTAATCTGACACGAGGAAGAACTGAGCCTGGCAAGTTATTTTGTAATTTACATGAAAGATATTAAAACTTAGAAGGCTCCCTCCCCTCCTTTCATCCTCCCTCTGCACCTCCCTTTCTTCCATTTTTTTCTTCCTTTTTGTATTTGCCTCTTTCTTTTATTCTTTCATTGGGCAATTATACAGTATATAATTTCTGTTTCATCTAGTATGAGTTGTACAATTTATCAATTATAGGATACACTTGTAGAAGTCTGCAACTATTGCGCATCAGGACATGCCCATGAAGCAAAAGAAAATTTAGAAATCTATTACCAATCTATATTTAACAGAGTAAAAAAAAAAACGTGCAATCTCTTACTCTGGTTAATACCTGAGCAATCTGGAAATGAAAGATTTGCAAGAAACAGAAGAGGATGGCATTGCTGTAATGGAAGGCACATGGTGGGAAAAAATGAGATAATGCAAAGGGATACATTTGTAAATGTTCTGCAGATAGATGGAGGTGTGGTTAACTTGATATTGGAGTTTGAGAGATGCTGAGAGTTTCTGAACAATTGTATGTGTGAAGGAAACTGGAAAACCTATTGTAGTTACTTGAACAAGCTGGGAACCAGATAGACAGTGAAGGTAGGAACATATGGGTGATGTAGCAATCAAGGAAATATTGATGCTCTAGCAATCAAGGAAATGTCAGAAAGTGGGGCTGTAGAACGCATAAAGAATACATACCTGTGAAATTTTTAATTCAGTTCTCATCAGAGACAAAAGAAATAAAAAACTTTATAATTGGAATCTGGAACCTGCCTTGAAATTTATATAGCAACTATCCTCCCAGTCCACTGTAACAGAATTATGGCACCAAGTATTGCATCAAAGGCAACCCCTTAAAGTTTATATTGGACATTAATCCAGCTACCCCAAGTTCTTTTTGAGCAATTACATCTATATTTCCCATCCTGGCTCCCAGACAATTGGCTGCGGACCTCTTTAGTTTTCTGTACTTGCTTCTGGCCCTTTCTGGCATGATTGTGGGCCACTTCTTTCCTGGTGTATTCATTAAAATTTAATAAATATTTCATGAGTACCACATGTATTCCAAGCCCCTGATGCAGATTTGGAAATACAATAATGAAATAAAAATCTCTTATCTACCCAGTTATTATAATGGTAAAAGAAAATAGGCAATGAACAAAATTGATGAACAATATCTGGAATCAATAATGATAAATTGTGTGGAGAAATGTGAATAAAAATGGAAGAGCATAAAAAAACAGGAGATAAGTAAAAAGAACAGTTCAATTTTAATTATGTTGATGGGTGAAGATTTTCTATGAAAATGACATTTGTTCAGAGATTTAGGAGAGTCAAAACAGGAGACAACTAAAAAGAACAGTTCAATTTTAATTATGTTGATGGGTGAAGCTTTTGCTATGGAAATGACATTTGTTCAGAGACTTAGGAAAAAGAGAGAGTGAATAAAACTTTTGTGTCAGTAACAGCATTCAGTGAACAGCAAATGACAGTGGAGCTGGAGGAAAAATAAACCAGGAGGAGAAAATGGAGAGAGGAAGTCAGAAAAATAAACAGGAAGTGGGTAATTATTGAGAGCCACATGACTTGCGACTGGGACGGATAGCCACTGTTGGTTTTCTCAGAAGATTGGGCTGGTCTGGTTGACATGGGCAATTAGTGGTTAATAGAGCACAGGTGTAAACACCCAGACAAAGATGCCAATAAGGAGGCTACTAGACCTGTGACTGGGAATAATTGTTGCAGTTTAGATTCAGGTGCTAGCAATGACAGTGAGATGTTTTTGAATGTTTTAAGTGTATGGATGATGGGATTTATAAAACTTCTGAGAGAAATGCCATCCAGCAATGACTAGAGATAATCTTTGAAAGATGGCTATCTGAACCATGCTAAGAGATGAGATCATTGAAGACTGCACTCATCTAGGGAAGATTCTAAGTACTATGCTAAAGCTAAGCAATCAGGTAAATGAGAAATGATCAGTTAACAAGATTGAAGAGAATAAATGATTAGATCTGTGGTGAAAGCAGAAATCCCAAAATGTGGGGTCTTGAACACGAAAGGAAGGACGTGTTTCAAGGAACAGTAGGATATAACTAGCTGCTAAATGTTCCTGCATAATGTTTTGTTATATTACCTTGAAGATCATTGTTGAACTTGACAATACCAAAACATTATGAAAACAGTTTGCAATGTATTAATTTATCCAATCTGTATTGTTAAGGTGTCTTGAAACTGTCTGATTGACATTTGTAGTTCAATAAAATAAAAAAAATATTAAAAAAAATACATTTTTGTATGGAAATCTAGATTGAAAGATAGTAAAAAGTTGATTTAAAAGAGAAATTTCTGCTTTTGACCAAATAGTACCTCATATAGTAATTATTGTACTTAGTGCATATTATAAATTAAATAAGATTCCAAATCACATTGATTCTCATGTCCTCAGCTGGTTTGTTCAAGCCTCTGCTGTTGCCTC
>PVKA01054405.1:0-10783 GCA_004027165.1 Ctenomys sociabilis
CTATGGTTGCAGAATGCTGGACTGTGTTGGATTGTGGTGTCGAGTTCAAGAACCTAAGGTAGTTGAATGTCAATGGAGTGCCCACTTTTGACAGGTGTAGACAAAGGAAGGGTTGTAGAAAGAAAAAATCAGGATGTGTGTGTATAGACAGTGCAGTTGGGATAGATAACGCTGTGCTTCTACATAATTCTATGAGAGGAAAGATCTACACTAATGGTGGTTGGATAGGATATTATGTTGGCTTTTAGTGCTATGGTCATCCACTAGGTAAATAATTATTGAATCTTTGATATAATTCAGCTATAAAAAAAACCTGTAAATATAATTTCATGTATGCACCTTGTACAATACCAAAACCTTATGAAAACAGTTTGCAATGTATTAATTCATCGACTCTGTATGGTTAAGGTGTCTTGAAACTGTCTGATTGACATTTGTATTTTAATAAAATAAAAATAAATGGAAAAAAAATAAATAAACTCAGCACTCACTGTAAAGTGATAGAATGCTAAAGACAAATTTGTGTAAACCTTGCAATAATCTTTTGAATTTACAAAAGTCATTTTGAAAAATAATTGAGTGGAGGATAGAAGTGGGGATGATTGATTTGATTGTAAACACAGGGCTCCGGTTTGTTTTAGAAGCCGTGTGGAATAGTTGTTCTTAGCCATTTCCCTGACAACTCCCGGCGGGTGATGTTCATATGTCTGACATTTAGGGAAATATCAAAGATTGGTTTCATAGAACTGTAAAAGGTCTTGCAAGGAAATACAGTAGATACATTCACAGAAATACTTTCCTTTTAATAGGATATTCATTATTTATTGAGAACATGTGAAGAATAAAGTCAAGTAAGTGTTCACTTCTAAAGGCACAAAATAATACTATACCCAAACTAAATTAAATTTAATTAATTTTAAAAGGTCTAATTGTTGGGCCAGTGTGATAGCTCAGCAGGCTAAGCACCTACTTAGGCAAGCATGGGGACCAGGATTAGACCCCTGCACTGGGCATGGTGACACATATCTGTAATCCCAGCACTGGGGTAGGTGAAAACAGGAGGATAACTAGGCATCCAAGCTGTAGTGAGATCTGTACCAAATATATTTTTTTAAAAAAGGTACAATTGTTTTCTAGATGTGTATGTCTATTCACTATATATTATATCAGAATAAGCATGAATATAATTTATTTTAGTTATATAATTACACTATGCATCATGTTATTTTTCAGGCTTTCCTGTCAGATGAGTTACTCTTAATTTGCTCACAGGTGCCTCCTCCTGTGAACTTGGTACCTGAAGTGTTCTGTACCGCTCCCTTCACACATGTCCAGCTGCTGCACAGGAACACAGCCGATGAGCAGGCATGTGGAGCCCAGCAAACATCAGAATACAAATAAAAAGTGGTGACATTTACAAATACACTCCAAAATATCCTTTGTTTTCAGGAAATCTTTAGAAGTACTTGAATATGGTAAAAGAAGAAGAGTAAATACTTGAAGTACGCTTTTTGAATAGTAGCACTGCTATTATGATACTTCCAATGGTAATAACTTATTTCATTTTCCAAGGAGAATTGATGCTTTCTTTTCATTCTGAAGAAATACAAGTTTGTTGCACAGAGCAGTTAAAACTTTAGTTTTTATTTTGAGACAGTGTCTCGCTGTGTCACTAATTGGGCCATGTGAGGCTCAGGCTTGTAATTCTCCCACCTCAGCCTCCCAGAGTGCTGTCATACAAGGGTGTGCTGCCATAGCTGGCTGAAAATTAATATTTCTGTTACAGTTTGCTTTAACATAAAATGTACCATGAGGTGCTTTATCCCCATTCTCTGTGAGTTCCTATCTCTGATGAGCCTCTACATGTGATCATGGGCCTGCAGCTTCTGTCTCTCTGGACAGCCAGGACTCAAAGATGTGAAGCAGACATAAACCAGAGGAAGACCTGGACATGTCAGTCCACAGCTGTCTCCATAACTGGTTTTGCACACCTTGCAAAGGCAATGGCCACTAATTAAATCTTGCCTTTCCCATCTTGTGCAGGTTTGTTTCACAAACTTTAACTTAGGCCTTTACAAAGAAAAATGGCTTAGAAAATAGCATTCTCAATTTCTCCAAATCTACACAGAAAAATTTAGCCTACTCCATAAGTGTTCTGAACTATCCCTCACGGAACGCTCACCATTATGCCTTGTTGCATTCAACAGCCATTGGAAATATCAGCGCCGTTTTCCTTTTTTGAAGACTGCAGATGTGGTGGTGACTTCTATTAGTGCAGTGAAGCTTGCTTTATTCCACCACTTTACTCATTATTTCTTTTTTTCATGTATAATAAGAGTAATTTTTTTCATTTCTCTATTTTGTTTTATTCATTTTATGTATTTGACACAGGGTCTCACTATGCAGCTTGGAGTCAGCGTTCCTCTGTTTTTCAGCCTCCCCAGCACTAAGATTATAGGTGTGCACCACGACACCCAGACTCGGTTGCTGGCTCAGTGTGTCTCAGGGGTATGGACAATGCAGCATGCAGGACCAGTGATTGAACCCTGGTCTCTGTGCTTGCCAAAGCTCAGTCAACTGAGCTATCCTACTGGCCTTGTATCATTTCTTTATAGTGAAAATGTTTGGAAACCTATCATTTATGGTTTTTTTTAAAGAATTTTATTGAGAAACAAGTAACAATGAGACAGTTTCAAAACCAATTAGTGGGACAGTTTCAATAATTGGTACATTACATATTGTTGTCTTCTTAGTGGTTATTCATAGTACAAGATGCTGACATGATATTCTGTCCACAAACACTATTAGAACAAATGTTTCTATTCACTGAATTAGGAGAATGTGGCTATAAGAAGCTATTTTGAATGCACAGATACAAAATGGTCATTTATTTGTATGCGCTTTTTCCATTTAGTTTTCTCAGAGAAGAGCATGTGTGAAATATTCCAATATAGTTCAGTAGTCCATAACAGTAGTGGGTTTTCCAAAGGACTGGCAATGTCAGAAATTCTTGACTTGAGATATTTACAGTTCAGCATGTTAATATGGCTTTACTTTTTATACTTCACTTTTATACTTTTCTGCTGGATCATTAAGACCAAGATAAAGCAAGACCTTATAATAAGAAATGTAACTTTTGTGTCTGACAAAGTCAGGCAAATCCCCTCAGGATTTATCCTGAAGCTCTGCAGTGCAGTTTGTAGATCTTTTGTCAGTGTCAGCCATGTGGATGAGTCACGACCATTGCTTGACCAATTTTAATTCTGTGAAAGCCTGAGAGAGTGTTTTCTCTCTGTGTGACTCTTCTTAAGCACACTACATCATCAGTCACATTGCTCTGTGCCCACATAATCTCCTTCATCAGAAAATTCTGGACAAAATTGTAAGTTACATGATGGAACAGTATAGGTTCTCCTATGAACCTATACTGAGTCTTCACTGAACTTGAAAGGCTAGATCCAAAATGTTGGCTGTCCTTGCAGCCCTGCTTTTTCTCCAATGTTTGGTCTGAAAACTTAGTTTGTTAACCCTCCACAGGAGAAGTTTATTATTATCATTACCCTACAATATAGGCTGTTGAGCTTAATCTCACTATTGGTCTGAATATCATACATCTTAGACATAACATGGAACAGGTATATTCCATCAAGCATTGATACGTTAAACTTTAATTCCCTACATAATATGAAGAAAAAGATTTAAAAACATTAAAAAATGGGAGTAAACAATTACATAGTTTTACCCCAAAATTTAGAAATCTAACCATGTATAGCATTGTAGCAGGATAGTCCTATGACATTTTTCTTGTCTCTTATTTTCATTTTTATCCTCCTTTTAAAACAAATATTTACTTGAGAGCCTCATTATTTCATTGTGGTAGACTTGGATACACATTTATTAAAATGGAATAAACAGAGAGATGAAAAATAAAATGAAGCTTTGATAGAAAGGACTTTTCTCAGTGGATATATGTATCACAGAGGAAGTGTTGTGTCTCTTTGGCAAGCAGTTAACATTGACCTCAGAATCCAGCTGATTTCAGTTAGGATAGTGAAGGAAAGACAGAGTGAGCAGATTGACTAAATGGGCCCAATAAGTATATCTGTAAAGAGTAATGAATGAAGAGAGCATTAGGAAGCAGTGACACTGGAACTGACAAAAATTGGAAAGCTATTGCTGTGGAATAGCATCAGTGCTAGCCACAGGGAGGAGCACACAATAGTTAATGTGTCTGGAGGTAGATAAATTTTAATACTTGGCAAAGACACAGCAACTCTCACTTTTTTGCTCTCAGTTTCCACAACCATCTACACCACACGCTCTCTGCTCAGAGTGCTCTTATTCTTCCTCCTACTTTTCCCTTTCAGATGCTTTGATTCCTCATCCAGAGAAGAGGAATGGTTGGTTGCAGATCTTACCTCTGCTGCTTCTCCACAATGGGCTCAGGTTTCTCGTCTAAGCAGTAGAAGATGGTATTCTCTATTGCAAAGCAAGTAACTAACTCATCACAACAAATGGAAATGAAAACATCACTGAAAGCACTGTACTTGTTCTATTAAGCTAAATTGTATAATCTCTTGCCACTAAGATTTTTCAACTAACATGTTTCACACTTGGCTTTTCGCAACACTCCAATAATGGGATACTCTGTTACTGCTTGGGAACTGCTATAGATTAGAGAAAATAAAGCAGATTAGGACTATAAATGAGTGGCAATCTATTGTAGCCTGATCCAGCCGATGGCTCGGGGCAAAGCAGTACTTTATTCCAGACTTTATTCCCTCATAAAAAATAAGCAAACTATGCTTATCTCATAGGTATGCTGTCAAAATGAAATAATGCAAATTATTACATTATGTAAATTATCACATTAATAAATAATGTAATTCATATACTTGAAGGAAAGCATCTGTACAATAAAAAAACATACAATGTGAAGCTCATTGTTGAGGTTGTTGCAAATGTTACATGATGTATGTAAACTATGAAAATGTTACAGCTGCTACCATTAATAATACTGCTAATGAAAACAACTTGTATTTACTAATGAATCCTATATGCCAAGTACTGGGCTAGGTTAATTTCAAGTAAGAAATTCATGTTTAAAGAAAATAAAACTAGTAAAAAAAAAAAGTACAGAAGTCCACTGAACAAAATAATAGGAATTTCACAATGGTTGTTATCCTGCATCTCATTGTCTACAAATTATTATTTTTTTTTTACTTTGCATACATTTGAGATTTTTAAATTTTTTTTTGCTCTTTTATTGAGAAACAAATAGCAATAAGACAGCTTCAAAGCTGATTAATAGGACAGTTTCAATTGTTAATATATTTTACATTGTTATCTTCTTAGTGGTTATCCATAGTACAAGATATGGACAGGATATCCTGTCCAAACACTATTAGTACAAATCTTTCTTCTTATTAGTTTAAGCAAAAGTAGGTATATATATCTATCCTAACTGTATTGTATATACAGATACAGAAAGGTCCTTCCCTTGTATCCCCTTTTTTTTTGTTTAGTCCTGTCAGAGATGGGTACTCCATTTGCATCTAAACACTATAGGTGCGTGAGTTCAGCAAAACACTCCAACACACTCCAACAGTCCACAATAATACTGGGTTATCCACAGAAGTTGTTGACTTGAGTCTTTCACAGCTCAGTATATTAATATGGCTTTACTTTATATACTTCATTTTTATACTTTTCTGCTAGATGGTGAAAATCAAGATAAAACAAGACCTATCTAACAAGAAATTTAACTTTTGTATCTCATAAGGTCAGCCAAGCCCCCTCAGGATTTATCTTGTAACCCTGTAATGCACTTTTCAGATCTTTTGTCAGTGTCAGTCATGTGGATGAGTCATGGCCATTGCTTGACCACTTTGCTCTCTGTGAGAGCCTGAAAGAATATTTTCTTTCCTTGTGACTCTCCTTAGGCACACTCCACATCATCAATCACATTGCTCTGTGGCCCCATAACCTCCTTCATCAGAAAATTTGGGGTACAACTGAGTTACATGATATTACAGTACATGTTCTCCTATGTCCTGAGTCTTTACTGACCTTGAATGGTTAGGTTCAAAATGTTGGTTGTCATTGCAGCCCTTCTATTGCTCTAATTTTCAGTCTGCAAACTTAGGTTGTTAACCCTCCAGAAGAGAAGCTCATTATTACCCTACTACATAATGCAGTTGGGTTTAACTTCACTATCTGTCTAAATACCAGACATCTTAGGCATAACATGGAACAGGTATTTTCCATCAAGTATTGATATGTTAAACTTTACGTCCCTAAAGAATATGTATATAAAAATTTAAAAAATGAAAAACATTTAAAGAATATAAATAAGCAATTCAATATTTTTACACAGAAGTTTAGATATCTAACCATATAGAGCATTGTAGCAGGACAGTCCTGTGACTTTTTTTTTCATTTTCTTGTTGTTTTTTTTAATTTGTTACCCTATTTTCTTTTTAAAAAAGAAACTTTTACCTGAGAGAGAGTATGGTAATAATTGGTATGTCATAACAAGAAATACATATTTAGAAGACCAGAATGTAAGGCATTCAAAGCATGACCATTCTGCCACACATTGCTATCTTCTGTACAGTTTCTTGGTTCACAGGTATCAGCAGGCATAAATAGTCAGGGTTAAAATCCTACCAATTAACTGCTAGTTTCAAAACCTGCTTATGTTTCTCAGGATAACTGCCTTACTCATCTTGTGTGGATAAATGTATGGCTTTGCCCCTGTCATGTTTCCCAGCTTTTCTCCTTGCCCTCTCCTCATTGTCCAATCCTCAAGTTCTCATTTTCCTTTTAATTGTGTTATATCTTTCTATTTGTATTTCTTCTTTTGAGTTCTTATACTAGGGAGACTACAATATTTACACATGTGGGTCTGGTTTATTTCACTTACAAGTATGTTTTCAAGTGGCATCCACTTAAGTATAAATGCTTCAAGTTTATCATTCTTTATAGCTGAGTAATACTCCATTATATAAAAATACCATATCCTTTTCACCCATTCCTGGTGGGAAGGGCATCACGGTTGTTTCCAAGATTTGGCTATCAAAATTGTGCTGCTATAAACATAGGTATACATATATCACTATGATATGTAGTTTTCAGTTCCTCTGGAAAAATTCCCAGTAGGGGTATAGCTGACTTGAATGAGATTTCCAGTTCAAGTCCACTTGTTACAAGTTATGGTCCAATTCTGCTAATACTTTGCTAATTTTTTGTCTGATTGACCTATACTTTTGGGATAAGGGGGTGTTAGGGTCTCCTGCTAAGATTGTGGCATTGGATATTAAATTTTTCATGTCCATTAAGATTTGTCCTATATAGTGTGTGCTCCTGTGTTTGGTGCCTAGATATTTATGAATGTTACCTCTTCATCTAGAATTTTTTCCTTAACTAGTATATAGCGGCCTACTTTATTTTGTTTCATCCTTCTTGGTTTGAAGTTGAGACTGTCTGAGAACAGGATTGCTAACCCTGCTTTTTTCTGACTTGCTGGGTCATTCAGTATTGTTTTCCATACTTTGATTTTCAGCCTATGAATTTCTTTATCAGTTAAGTGTGTTTCTTGTATACAGTATATTGATGGGTTTTGTTTCCTAATCCACTGTGCCAGTCTATTTCTCTTAATTGGTGAATTGAATCCATATACATTGATGGTTATAATTTAGATGTGTTGACTTACAATTGACATCTTATTTACCTGCTGTTGTTTACTCCTTTTTGTCCTGTGTTTAATTGCCATCTTTAGAGGGTTCTTTCTGTTCTTGTTTGTGGATTTCTGATCATTTTGAGCCCTCTCCAGAACATCCGTCAGTAGTCTGTGTAGGGTTGGCTTTGTCATCATGAAATTCTTCAGTCATTCTTTCTCATGGAAGTATTTAACTTCTCCATCAAACTTAAGAGTTTTTCAAGGTAAAGTAGTCTGGAGTGGAATTTGTTTTCATACAGGACTTGAAGTACTCTGCTCCATGCTCTTCTTGCCTTCGTGGTTTGTGAAGAGAAATCTCCCATAATTCTGATGTGTTTTCCTTTGAATGTTAAGTGCTTCTTTTCTCTAGCAGCTTTCATCATATTATTCTTGTGTTGGATTTCTGGGATCTTGACTATTACATGTCTCAGTGTGTTTTTTATTGGGTTGAAGTTATTTGGCATTCTATATGCTTCAGTTAACTGAATCTCAGATTGTTTCTTCATATTTGGAAAGTTTTCTGCTATTGCTTCTGCCCATATTCTTTTTATATCATTTGTATTAACTCCTTCTTTCTCATAGATGCCTATTAGTCTCACATTATTCATCCTTGCATCGTCTAGTTTTTCCTACATCCTAGGTGTTTTTAAGAGATCTTTTCTTACCTTTTCAATAGCTGAACCAGCATCTTTAAGATCTGAAAGTCTTTTTTCACTTTCACTGAAACGGGTTTTGCAGGCTTGTGTTTGGCATTTTGAATTCCTCTATATCTCTTTGACTCTGCTTCATGCAATTTATTTCTTTCTTGCATTGTTCATTCAAGGAATCTGTCATTTTTCTAATCTCTATTTTTTTTTAATCACTGTCTCCTTTAGAAGCATTTATTAATTCTTTTACTGCCGAGTTTTTTTTTTTAGATTGGGTTTCCTCCATATGTTTCTGTATTTGATTCTTTACTTGAGATGCTATGAATTTAGAGATTTCTTTTTTTTGTTCCAGAGATTAACTCTGATCTGAGTTCCTCTATACCTTTCTGCTGTTGTTCTTTTTCACTTCCGACACTATTTGTTCATACATTTCAGCTGACCTAGTGTCCTCTGCACTTATTCTGGATGGCCTCGAGGCCTGAGATTGCATTTTGCTCCTTGACTTTTTCATTTTGAATAGCACTGACCTTTGTTGTAGATCTTTGGTGCAGTTATAACCCTAGCACATAATGAAATTTGGGTGCAGATCTGTTAAGTTTGACTTTATCCAGTTATGCTTGGCTTGGGTCTAGCTTTTGTGTTCAGCTCCTTCATACTGCTACCCTTGGAAGTGAACTTGTGGTGCCCCTCTGTTGTGCCCCTGGGCCAAGGGGCACAGTACAGTGCAGAACCTCTCCCACTCACTAGCAGTGCCTGGGATTGGCCTGGATCTGGGGGTCCTGAAAGCATCGCAGAAATCTTCGCTCCCTCACTGGGCTTGTGTGTGTGGGCTTTGGAGCCACTCATGTTAGGGGCTGGCCTGGACTTGATCTGGGGAGAACTAACCAGTACAGGGGAGAGCAGAAGCTCACCACTTCACTCTCTGGGCCTGAGCTTGGGCTGGATGGGATGGGTGGAGTTTTCCTGGGGGAACGAGAGCATGGGATGGAAAGGGTCCCAAGAATTTAGTGGATGGACTCACTCAGGGGCTGGCCTAGGCTTGATCCAAGGAAGGAGATCCCAAATTATTTGTTTACATGACAAGTTATATGCATGCAAAAGTGGCCAAAAAAGTTATAAAAGATTAAAAAGGGACAGAGAAAATACAATTAAGCATCAATTGTTCCTCTCAATAAACCTGTAGAAATTAGCAATACAATTATCTGAGATATCCTATTTAGGTACTCTTTGTGACAATCCCTAGTGGTATTTCCTATATGGGTTATTGCACGACAAGTGCAATTGTTGATCTTCTGATTATATAAACCACTTAGAGTGTATAATATATGTAAGTGATATTATTATATTAATTATTTATATTATTTGAACACTTACTCTGAGAGGCAAAATAATATAAAGGGAAAGATCTTCATTCGAAAATTAATACAACTTTTGTAACATTTACCACAGAATGTTGTGGTTGAAATTAATTGCTCTATCAAAAGACTTCTAGATTTAATACCCAAATTCAATAGCAAAGCAAGATACAAAGGCAACACTCAGCAATTAATAGCATTTCTGACACAAACAATATACAGAGAAATTGGCGAAATTTCACTATTCACAATAACATCCAAAAAATGAAATACTGAGGAATCACTCTTACAAAGGAAGTAAAAGATTAATACAGTAAAAATTACAGTACTCTAAAAAACAGAGACCAAAGAAGATTTTAGAAAATGGAAAGATTTCTTACTCTTTAATAAGATGAACCAACATTGTGAAAATGTCCATATTCTCAAAATTATTATATAGATTCCATGCAATCACGATTAAAATAAAGTTAGTATACCTCACAGATCAAGAGAAAATATTCCTAAAATTCATCTAGAATCAGAAGACTCCTAGAATAGCAAAAGCAATGCTGAAAGCAAAGGCAATGCAAGAGGCATTGTAATCCTGACTTGAAATTATACCATGAAGGTACTGTGATAAAATCAGCATGGTACTAGCAAAAAACAACAACAAAACACATGAAGATCAAAGGGACAAATTAGATGGTGCAAATACAGCCACAAATACACCTTATCAGCCAACTTATCTTTGATAAAGGGGCCAAATATATTCACTGAAAGAGAGACTCTTTCATAAACTGTGCTAGAACAACTGGCTTTCTACATGCTAAAGGTAAAAGTTAGCCTCATCTCTTTCACTATTCACTAAAGCCATAATGGATCAAGATTTAAATATTAAAACAGAAATACTACATCTACTGGAGGAGAAAGTAGTTATAAATCTTGAAACTTAGGATTAGGTAGAGAATTTATGAGAAAAAATCAAACTGCATGGAAATACTTCAAAGAATCAACAACTCGGATCTCGTGGTTTTGAAAACTGTCTGCATTTCAAAAGAAATCACCAATGGATCCCAGCACTA
>PVKA01054406.1:0-10785 GCA_004027165.1 Ctenomys sociabilis
TTATTATTATTGAAGAACAAATAGCAATGAGACAGTTTCAAGATAAATTAACAGGACAGCTTTGATAAATTAATACATTGCAAAATGTTTTCATAATGTTTTGGTGTCGTACAAGTTGCATACATGATATTATACTTACAGACATTATTATAGCAGATGTCTCTAATCAGTAAATGAAGAGAGTGTAGCTATATACTTATCTTATTTTTTATATGTTGGAGGTTTTTAAACAGAGAATAGGGCAAAGGAGTCAGACTCTTGGCTAATGTCAGATCAAAGAGATTGCGTCTATACCAGGAGTTCTTTGTATTCTCTCTCTGTGTGTGTGTGTGTGTGTGTGTGTGTGTGTGTGTGTGTGTGCGAGTGTGTGTGTGCGTGCATGTGCGTGTGCACGCGAGCATGCACGTGCACATGTTGAGGCCTTTGATTTCAGTGTTGTGGGAAGCTTTGAACAGGAATGCTCAAGAGACCACTTAGGTGATCTTGATATTAAGGACCTGCACTTAAAATAAGGAGGATTAAGAAAATCAAAATGGAATGCAAGGCATGCTTGGAGTCCAACAATGAACAAGGAGCCTTCTGTTCAAGGGATACTTGTTCAAGATTTGTGTTTTACCTTGTGTACAAATGACCTCCAAAGCTTCAAGCAGGCATAGTTGGCAATTCTTAGATGAGGCTGGATTGAAAGTGCATCATGAGTGAATGAAGGTTGCATGGTTACTCAAGGATTCCACTGAATGTCTTGGTGTATATCACAGTAGGAGGTAGTGCTGCCTTTACTAAGTGTGGGTAATGTGGATGAAACACAAAGGAGAAAAATGGGCTAATTTCATTGACTGTTGCTTGTTCTATCTCATTGCTGCCTTGTTGCCTTCTTTCCCCATAAAATGCTTGTGCCTTCTGATGTCACTTGCCATGCCACCTTGCCTCAGAGCCACATAACTATGAACTTAAATCTCTACTATCTGTGAAGGAACTATAATGTTCCTTTTTCACCTTTGAGCATCATAAATTTTGTTGAAGCATAGAAAATAATGAGACAAACTGTTTAATGACTAAGCACTCTCGCATGAATAGGAACCCTTGCCTCTCCTTAATTGCCTTTGTGTCTTATATTTTGTATAAGAAATCTTAAGCCATTACACTACCATAATGGGATGTGATACGGGAATTCACAGGTGTATCAGTGTCAGGCCACCAGGAAATGGCAAATACTAGGGTTGAAACCCTTTAGAGCTTTATTTCTGGATAAAGAGCATGGATCCTTCGGGTTAAATTTGAAAGGATGGGCCACCATGAGTTATCCCACCAAGCACTATCTGAGAGTTTGGGACTCAAAAATTTGAGTCCCAAATGTAGGAACTGTATATGGGAAGGCTTCAGAGTAAGGAGAAGATGGCCCTAAATAAGGTAGAAAGAGTGTAGGGTGGTGATCAGAGGTAGCTTATAATTTGATCAGGATGACCTGTCTGCATTATAGAGCAAAACATGTCAGAATATTAGGAAGGACACTGAGAAGTACCCCCTGAGAAAGCAGATTAAGAAAGAAGTATACCTGCATGTTCTTGGTGGCTTTCATCTTCGCTCTTAAGCCAGAATTAAGAGTCAGAATCTGGAAGATTCACCCAAGAAGCGAATCAAAGAAGCATATGTTCCCTCTCTATCAACAAAGAATCTTACCTTGTTCCTTTCTATTTCAACACAGTACTAGGCTCCTCGTGAATGAGGGAAAGTTGTTAATTTGAAGACATATTGGACCACATTAGTCTAGATTTTCATATTTCTCAAGTTAAGAACCTAGAAAGAAGAACTAATTTGGTGTTAGAGCTTTGTAAACTAGTCATACATCCCTCTCTAGAGAAAAAATAACTGCTGCTCACCTTGGACAATAGGGATATATTCCAGGAAAATGTTTATATCTCTGTTTCTTGGCATACTATTTGCTCAAATGTCCTGTCTGTTCACAGATGAGAAAAATGTAGAACATGAAAACATTTTAAATGTTTTTATTCAGGCAAAGTGTTCCATTAGTAGTCAAGGCTTGGGTAATGGCAGCTTCCATTTGTTGGAACTGATATTTGTCCTTTTTGTCCTCTAGCACAGCCTTCCTGATCTTTGAATCCTATTTGTGTGTGTGTGTGTGTGTGTGTGTGTGTTACTGGAAATTGAACTCAGGACCTCGAGCTTGCCAGGCAAGAGCTTATTCTACTGGACTATCACCCTGGCCCTGTATCCTCTTCTTAATTAATGAAGTCCTTGAGAACTGTGTTGTTTTTTTTTTTAGCTATATTTGTATCTTTGGACTGATATCATATTTCTCAGTTCCAAAGAGAATTGTTATTTCTAGGAAAGAATATAACCCTCTGCTCATAAACATCAATTAATGTCCCATATAGAGTATGTTGCACAGAGAATTTGTCTCTGCCCGTACTCCACTGTGGATGTTTTGTAGGTTTTTCCAGTGTTGCTGGTGAGTACTTGAGAGGTGCAATCAATTTTTCTCCAACAGTGGATTTATTGGCTTCTGTTTTGCAATGTAATTTAAGGGAACCATTCCCCAATTCAATGTAATACCCGTTATTTGATTGTTGCAGATGAGTGAAGGATCTCACATGAAGAAAGTTGAAAACTACTAACACTGTGATAAACTGGTTCCTTCAGTCTATTTATCATTCCCTTTTTTGAATGTTTGTTCCTATCAGAACTTATGCAATGTGGTTTTGTTTTATAATCCTTTCAGTGCAGAGTTCCCAAGGGCAACATACTATCCTTTCTTCTCAAACATTTGGGCAAAATAAAGACATTTCTATTATTAAGAAAATTTCTTAATTCAAAATTTCAATATTCATACTGTTTCCATTTACACTCTTTTTTTTTTTTTTTTTTTTTTTTTTTTGCAGGAAATGGGGATTGAACTCATGCCCTTGCACTTATCAGAGAAGCACTTATTGCACTGAGTCATCTCCCCAGCCCTACATTTACATTCTTAAATTGTAGCTTTATATTAATTTTATTGAGAAACAAGTAGCCATGAGACAGTGTAAAAACGGGTTAGCACAATAGTTACAACAATTAATACATTGCGTGTTGTTAGCTTAATGTAGTTATTCATAGTACAAGATGTAGACACAATAAATTATCTAAACACTATTAGTTCAAAACTTTCTTCACATCAAACTAAGAGAAAAATATCTGTATAGCTTTGCTAACCATTCTGTATATACATACATATATTTCTTTTCACTAAAAATGGTCCTTCATTTATATCCTCATTTCTTGTTTATGTTTGTCAGAGATGTGTGCTCCATTGCCAATCAAATATTGTAGGTGCATGAGTTCAGCAAAGTAATCCAATATAGTCCAGTAGTCTGTAATAGTAGTGGGTTATCCTCATAACTGGCAACGTCAGAAGTTGTTGACTTGAGCCTTTTACAGTTCAGCATATTAATATAGCTTTACTTTTTATACCTTGAATTTATACTTTTCTGCCTGGTGGTTAAGGTCAAGATAAAGCAAGAACTTTATAACAAAAAAATGTAACTTTGTATCTGCTCAGGTCAGTCAAATCCCCTCAGGATTTATCCTGAAACGCTGTACAGCAGTTTGTAGATCTTTTGTCACTGGTAGCCATCTGGAGAGTCACAGCCATTACTTGACAAACTTGCTCTCCCTGTAACAGCCTGAGAGTGGTTTCTCTCCAAGTGACTCACCTTAGGCACACTTTAAATCATCAATCACTCTCCTCTGTGGCACTATCATCTGATTGATCAGAAAATTTGGGATGCCACTGAGTTACAGGATGCTACAATATAGGATCTATTATGTCCCGAGTCCTCACTGACCTTGAAGAGCTAGGGCCTGGCCCAATGTTGGCTATCCTTGTAGCCCTTCTTTTTCTCTCATTTTTTTAAATTTTTATTTTCTTGAAGTACAAATATCAATGAGACAGTTTTAAGATACCTTGGCAAGATGGATTTGATAAATTAATACATTGCAAACTGTTTTCATAATGTTTTGGTATCATAGAAGGTGCATACATGATGTTATACTTACAGACATTATTATAGCATATGTCTCTTATCAGTAAATTAAGAGTGTAGCTGTTTGCGTATCTTATTTTTTATACCTGAATTACATCAAAGATTCAATAATTAATACTTTCTACCTTGATATTTTCGCAGTGGTTGTCCATAGTACTAGAAGCTGACATAATACCCTGTCCAACCACCATTACTGAAAATCTTGCCTCTCATAGAATTATATAGAAGCACGCGTTATCTATCCCAACTGTACTGTCCATACACACACATCATGATTCTTCCTTTTTATTCCCTTTTCCTTTGTCTACACCTGTCAAAGATGGGCACTCCATTGTCATTCAACTAATTCAGGTGCCTGAACTTGATGACACAATCCAACACAGTCCAGCATTCCACAACAATAGTCAGTTATCTGAAGAAGTTGTCGACCACAGCCATAGCCATTTATAGCTCAACTTATTATTATGACCCCATGTTATATACCTCATTTTTATACTTTTCTGCTGGATGGTTAAGACCAGGATAGAGCAAGACATATATACCAAAAGATGTAGTTTTTGTTTCTGATGAGATCAGTGAAGTCCCCTCAGGGTTTATCTTGTAATCCTGTACCTTATTCTGTAGATCCCCTGTCTGTGTCATCCATGTGGATGAGTCACGGCCAATGCTTGACCAGTTTGCTCTCTGTTAGAGCCTGAGAGAAAGTTTTCTCTCCATGTGACTTTCCCCAGGCATTCTATACATCATTAATCTCTTTCCTCTGTGGCTCCATAATATTCTTGTTCAGAAAATTTGGAGCTCAACTGAGTTTCATGATGTTGCAGTACAGGTTCTCCTATGTCCTGAGTCTTCACTGACCTTGAAAGACTAGGGCCAAAATGTTGGCTGGCCTTGTGGCTCTTCTATTTCTCCAATTTTGATCTGTGAACTTAGATTGTTAACCATCCAAAAGAAAAGCTGATTAGTATCCTGCAGCATATGCCATTCACTTTGCTTTATCTGATTCAATTGTTTTTAGTTGTTGTTGTACATTTCCATTTGTATTTCTTCTTTTCGCTTCTTATACTAGGGAGACTACATGATATTTACACATGTGTGCCTGGTTTATTTCACTTATGAGTATATGTTCAAGTGGCATCCACTTCAATATAAATGCTTCAAGCTTATCATTCTTAATAGCTGAGTAATACTCCATTATATAGAAATACCACATCTTTTTCAACCATTCCTCATGTGATGGACATCTTCTAGCCAACCTCATCAAAAAGAAGCAAGAGAAAATTCAAGTACAAGCAATAAGGAATAAAAAGGGTGAAATCACCACAGACCCAGTGGAAATTTAGAAGATTATCAATAGTTACTTCAAGAATCTTATGCTCACAGAATAGAAGACACAGAAGAAATGGACAGATTCCTCAAAAGGTACAAATTACCAAAAATGAATCAAGAAGATATAACAACTCTCAATAAGCCAATAACAGCCAACGAAATACAAAACATAATAAAAAGCTTACCAACAAAGAAAAGTCCAGGTCTTGATGGATTCACAGCTGAATTCTACAAGAAATTTATAGAAGATATAATCCCCACATTCCACAAACTTTTCAATGAAATTGCAAAGGAAATAGTCCTCCCAAAATCATTTCTGGAGGCAAGTATAATACTCATTCCAAAACCAGGGAAAGATAGAACCAAAAAGGAGAACACAGGCCAATCTCCCTCATGAACATAAATGCAAAGATATGCAACAACATCCTGGCAAATAGAATACAGAAAATCATCAAGAAGATCATACACCATGACCAGGTATGATTCTCTCATTTTTTTGATCTGCAAACTTAAGTTGTTAACCCTCCAGAAGAGAAGCTTAATGATGCTATAACTCTAAAACATAAGCAGTTGAGCTTAACAACAGTAATTGTCTGAATATCAAACACCTCACACATAACATGGAACAGGTATTTTCCATCAATTGTTGATATGATAAACTATAAATCTCATGGCCTGGGGAGATATCTCAGTGGCATAAGTACTGCCTGGTAAGTGCAAGGTCCTGAGTTCGATCATCGATACTGCATAATAAATAAATAAATAAATAAATAAATAAATAAATAAATAAATACAAACTTTACATCCCCACAAAATGTGAAAAAAATAATAATAGTAAAATATATAAATAAACAATTACAATTTTTTTACACAAAGAATTAGAAATCTAACTATATACAACATTCTAGCAGGGCAGTCCCATGACATTTTTTTCTTGGTTCTTGTTTTCATTCACTATCTTTCTCTCTCTCTCTTTTTAAACAAACATTTACTTGACAGACAGTATAGCAGTAATTGATATAGAATTAGGAGAATATGCTTTTAGAACATCAGAATTACAGAGATTGTAAGCATTGCCCTAGTATGACACATTGCTATATGCAGTTAATTGCTTAGTTTACAGATATCAGCATATATAGTTAGTCAGGGTGAGAATCCTTCCAAGTAAATGCTAGTTTCAAAAACCTGATGGAGGTTCTCGGGACCATTGCCTTAATCATCTTGTCAGTATAAAAGTACAGTTTTTCCCCTGCCATGTTTTCTAGTGTTATTCTGGACCTCTCTTCATTGTTTAATCTATAAATTTCCACTTTTCATTTAGTTGTGTTTTATCTTTCAATTCTTTTTCTTCTTTTGAGTTCTTATGCTAGGGAGACTATATGATATTTACACTGTGGGTCTATTTTATTTCATGTGTGAGTATATCTATGAATGGCATCCATTTTTATATGAAGGCTTTCAGTTCATATTTCTTTATAGCTGAGTAATACGCCATTGTATAAAAATAACACATCTTTTACATCCATTCCTCAGGTTACAGGCATCTTGGTTGTTTCTAAAATTTGGCTATCACAAATTGTGCTGCTATAAACATAGGTACACATATATCACTATGATATGATGTTTTCAGTTTTTCTGGAGAAATCCACAGTATAGAGATAGTTGGTTTGAATTGGATTTCCAGTCCTAGTTTTTAAGGAAGTCTCCATACTGATTTCCATAATGGTTGTAGCAGTCTACATTCCCACCACCAGTGAAGAAGGGTTCCTTTTTACCCACAGCCACTCCAACATTTGTTGTTCAATAATTTCTTTATGATAGCCAATCTTTTGGAGATGAGATGGTAACTCAGTGTTATTTTAATTTACATTTCATGGATGACTAGTGATATGAAGCAGTTTTTCATGTATTTATTAGCTTCTAGAATTTCATCTTCTGAGAAATGTATGTTCATCTAGGATGTCCATTTCTGGATTGGGTCTTTAAATTTTGGGACCCTAATGTATTTTAGTTCTTCATAAATTCTAGAAAGAAGACATTAGTTTGAGTGATTATTAGTGAAGATTTTTTCATAATTTCTGGGTTGTCTTTTCATGTTGTTGGCAATTTCTTTCAAAGTGCAAAAACCTCTCAACAAGAAGAGATCCTCATCGTTAATTATTTCAAGAGTTACCTGTGCAGTTTGATTTTTTTTCACGAGCTGTTTGCCTACCCCTTTGTCTTCAAGAGTTCCTCCTACTTTCCCTTCCAGGAGACTGAGGGATTCTGTTTCAATGTTTAGATCTTTAATCTATTTTGATTTTAGCTTAGGGTATAGTGATAGACCTGGGTCAAATTTTAATTTTCAGCATACAGAGAGCCAGTATTTCCAGCACTATTTGTTAGATTCATCCTTCTTCCAGCAAGCCTGTTTGGCCCCTTTGTCAAAGATCAGGTGGTTGCATGTGTTTGTAGTTGCCTCTGTGTCTTTCTAATCTATTACATTGATTCTGAGGTCTATTTTTTGAAATAACATGCTGATTTTATCACAGAAGCTTTCGACTATAATTTTAAGTCAGGAATTGTAATACTTGCTGCTTGTCTTTTTGCCCAGGATTCCTTTTACTCTTTTAGGCATTTTCTGGTTCAAAATAAATGTAAATAATGACTTCTCTATCTGTGTGGTATGTCATTGGTATTTTGATAGGGATTGCATTAAATCTCTATAACAATTATCAGAGTATGGTTATCTTCACAATGTTGATTCTTCCAATCCAGGAGTGAGGAATATTTTCCATTTTCTGAAATCCTATATGATCACTTTTTTCAGAGTACTGTAATTTTCATTGAATAGATCTTTGACTTCTTTAGTTATATTAATTCGTCAATACTTCATTTTCTGTGGGGTTATTCTAAAATACATTGTTTCTCTAATTACCCTCTCAGTGTATTTTCTATCTGTGTAGAGGAATGCTATTGACTTTTGGGTATTGACTTTGTATCCTGCTGTGCTCTTGAATTTACGTATTAATTCTAGTAGTTTCTTGGAGTTTTTTGCATCTTCCAAGTGAAGTGTCATGTCATTTGCAAATAATGATAGTTTTACTTCTTTATGTATTCTCATTTTTTTAAATTTCATCTCTTGCTTAATGACTCCAGCTAGTGATTCCAGAACTATATTGAGGAGGAGTGGTGATAGAGGACATCATTGTGTTGTACCAGATCTGAGAGTAAAGGATTAAGTTTTTCCTCACTTAGAATTATGTTAACAATTGGGTTGTCATAGATGGATTCTATCAGATTGAAGTAGAGGCCATCTTTTCCCATTTTCTGTTGAATTTTGAACATTAATCAGTGTTGGATTTTGCTAAAATCCTTTTCTGCATCAACTGAGGTAGGCTTTTGGATTTGTCTCTATTGATAGACTGTATTACATTTATAGATTTGCATGTATTGAACCATACTTGCATCTCTAGGATGAACAATACATGCTCACAGTGTATGGTCTTCTTGATGACATGCTGTATTCTATTTGCTAGGATTTTATTGAGGATTTTTGCATCTATGTTCATGAGTGAGATTGGCCTGTAGTTCTCCTTTTTAGTTGCGTCTTTCTTTGATTTTTTTTTCATTTTATTTATTTTATTTTTTTTTCCATTTACTTTTATTTTATTAAAATGCAAATGTCAATAAGACAGTTTCAAAACACCTTAACCATACAGAGTCATTGCAAACTGTTTTCATAACGTTTTGGTATTGTACAAGGTGCATACATGATATTATATTTACAGGTTTTTATATAGCTGAATTATATCAAAAATTCAATAATTATTTACCTAGTGGATGACCATAGCACTAAAAGCCGACATAATATCCTGTCCAACCACCATTAGTGCAGATCTTACCTATCATAGAATTATGTGGAAGCACAGCGTTATCTATCCCATCTGTACTATTTACACACACACATCATGATTTTGTCTGTCTAAAACCCTTCCTTTGTCTACACCTGTCAAAAGTGGGCACTCCATTGACATTCAACTACCTTAGGTGCTTGAATTTGACACCACAATCCAACACAGTCTAGCATTCTGCAACCATAGGGAGTTATTCAAAGAAAATGTCGACCATATCCATTTACAGTTCAGCTTAATATTATGGGTTCACAATGTATACTTCATTTTTATGCTTTTATACTTTTCTGCTGGATGGTTAAGACCTAGGTAGATCAAAACTTATATACCAACAGATGAACTTTATATTTCCTATGTGGTCATTGAAGTCTTCTCAGGGTTTATCTTGTAGTCCTGTACATTATTCTGTAGTTCCTTTGTCTGTGTCATCTATGTGGATGAGTCACGGCCAATGCTTGACCAGATTGCTCTCTGTGAGAGCCTAAGAGAAAGTTTTCTCTTCATGTGACTCTCCCCAGGCACACTATAGAACTTCAATCTCTTTCCTCTGTGGCTCCACAATCTCCTTGCTCAGAAAATTTTGAGCTCACCTGAGTCTCATCATGTTGCAGTACAGGTTCTCCTATGTCCTGAGTCTACGCTGACCTTGAAAGGCTAGGGCCAAAATGTTGGCTGGCCTTGTGGCTCTTCTATTTCTCCAACTCTGACTTGTGATCTTAGGTTGTTAACCATCCAGAAGAAAAGCTGATTAGTATCCTGCAGCATATGCCATTCACTTTACCTTTTCTGACTCAATTGATTTTACTTGTTGTACGTTTCCTTTTGTACTTCTGCTTTTCACTTGTTATACTAGGGAGACTATACGATATTTACACATGTGTGTCTGGTTTATTTCACTTATGAGTATATGTTCAAGTGGCATCCACTTCAGTATAAATGCTTCAAACTTATCATTCTTAATAGCTGAGTAATACTCCATTATATAGAAATACCACATCTTTTTCAATCGTTCCTCATGTGATGGACATCTTGGTTGTTTCCAAGATTTTGCTATCACACATTGTGCTGCTATAAACATAGGTACACATATATCTGTATGATACAATGTATCCAAATCCTTTGGGAAAATTCCCAGTAGGGGGATAGCTGGCTTGAATGGGATTTCTAGTCGTATTCTTTTGAGGAGTCTCCATACTGACCTCCACAATGGTTGTACTAGTCTACATTCCCACCAGCAGTGAAGAAGTGTTCCCTTTTCCCCACAACCTCTCCAACATTTGTTGTTGGTTGATTTCCTTATGATAGCCATTCTTTCTGGAGAGAAATGATATCTCAGTGTTGTTTTTATTTGCATTTCATGAATGGCTAGTGATGTGGAGCATTTTTTCATATATTTGTTCGCTTCTTTAGTTTCGTCCTCTGAGAAGTGTGTATTCATCTCAGATGCCCATTTCTGAATTGGGTCTTTAAATTTGAGGGCCCTGTTATATCTTAGTTCTTTATAAATTCTAGACAGTAGACCT